>RJWM01014467.1:0-50440 GCA_004363535.1 Dasyprocta punctata
TAAAAAAAAAAAAAAAAAGAAGCTATGTAGCTAGTGTAACTCTCCACGTAAAAGATCAAGAAAACATAAACTGGACAGTGGAGCAGAGTTTAGAAGTCATAATGATACCACTGTGTGTCAGTGTGCAATGTTGAATTTGATATATATATATAAAATATAAATTTAAATATATAAGTTATAATGTATAAATATTTAAATACATAAATAAAATGTATGTTAAATATTTCAATATTTGCATATATTACATATATTTAAAAACTAGATCTATGGATTATTATCTATACAGAGTAAAGCACTGCTCTGAATTTTGATAAATCCCATTTTCCCCCCAAAGTGAATTGGAGAAAACAGAGTTTGTAATATGCAGACTAATTGGGATAATCACATTAAAATTTTTGGTATAATATCTCACATGTAGTAAATTTCTAAAAATGTTATCTGTTGTTATTTTAGTTATATTTTAATCTAAATTCAGAAAACATTTGGTAAACTTTTGGAATGGGAGAGAAAAAGAAGAAAATATACAATGTTATCTGAGCTTTTAACCTGAGTGATTTGAATGAATCATTGCTCCATCAGTTATTATAGGCTACTGGCTAGTTTTCTATAGAAGGAGTTGAAAAGAATCAATTCCAGTTGGCAGGAGTTGAGTTTTATGTTTTCATGGGTCAATGATGGGGAAATGTTCATTGAAGAGTGGTATTTTAATTAGAAATTCATATAATGGTAAAGGACTACATAGGGAGATTAAAAATCATCTCAGTATAGGTTATATATAAAACAGAGAGAATATAAAGCAATGAGAATAGCAAAGTGAGGGTATTGCTTCAATGGAGAAATACTACTTATGCCATGCATTAAGTACTCGTATACAAAAAACAAGTATACTTGTCAGAAAGTATGAGGAAATATCACTAAATATACCATCACAGAAGCTAATAAAATAGAATTTCAAAAAGAGTAAGCAAAATAAATAGAAAAAATAAAAAACCATGTCACTCCAATTGATGTAGAAAAAAACTTCCTATAAAATTCAGTATGCTTTAAAAAGCTGCAACTGGGTCCAACCTAGCAGTCACTGCTCAGTGTCCACGTGTCCTAGTTCATTTTTCACAGGAAGATGAAATCTAGCAAGTGACATATTCACAGGATAGTGCCTCCTCAGACCAGGGCACTAAGGAGGACTCAGGTCAGAGCACCACTCAGAGGGCAATGATGGAGTTAGGGTTCATGAGTTCTAGGGACAGAAAGAAACAAAAGCACAGGTCTAGATAGGAAGACAGAATTAGGCATTAAAGTTTCAATGTGACTGTGAGTTTCAGAGCTAGGTTGCAGCTGTGACCACTGTGACCAGAGATTAGAAAAAAAAAAAAAAAAACACTAGAGGTGCTCAAAAGTGCACACTCTCCCACCACCTTCCCAAATGTCACAAACTCTGTGCCCCTGCAGCATCTCATCCATTTTTTAACACTCCAAATGCCACTAAGGGCTCAATATCTGTGTGAGATCACCAAAACAACTGAGTCCATTGCCCTTGTGAGCTCCCTCCCATTGGCTCCCAAATGTTATTCAATTCCAAGAAGAACTCTCCTCTGACAAACCTTAAATACCACTGAATTCATGATAGGAATAGAGATACTTTGAGAGGACCATGAAAACAATTTGGTGCAAGAAGAAGTGAGAGGACTGGGCACAGGGTGGGGGAGGGGCAGGGATCTGAAGGTATAGCGTGGTGTGCTTACTTAGAGAGACATAGGAAGAACAAACATGAATGGAGACTACCATGAAAAGGACATAGAGATCAAGGAACGCCCTCCAGAAATCAGAAGAATACTGGATGCTTGACCAGCTCTTCTGTAGTCTTCTCCCTTCCAATACAATTAAGTGTATCAAATAATAAATTGGAGACACAAACTTTTAGGTAGTCATGACCACAGAAGTGGAACTGAAGTCTAAAAGAGTTGTATCTGTAGGGGGAGCAAGAAGCAAGCTCAGTGGTCTGGCCAAACTGTTAAGCCTCTTCACTCACAGATAAGAGAAAGAAGCTTAGTAAGGTGTGGGGATATTCTGACCAAAAGAGTGACTAGAGTGCACACATAATGATGAAGGGGATTTCTGGAATACATCGTTAGAGTTTAGAGCAGAATCTTCAGGACGTCAATCAGCAAAATTAAAGGCAGTTTGTTCTCAGAGACATTTGCTTTGGCCATTGTGTGCTTTCTATTACATTAAGATTCCTTAAACTAAGTTGACATCTACTTGTAACAAACCATTCCATTTTGTCCCTATTTCCTGATCAAAAGTCTAATATATGTTGGAAATACCTTTCTTGTGCATCATTGTTCTCGTGTTCTTGAGTGACAAATAAATATCACAGAGGTCTCAGATCTCTGCAATTTCCCTGAAGCTCTCTAATGCTGAGGAAGCAGCCTCACCAAATGCCCTGGGTGACTGAACTAAAGTCTTGTCTCCAAGTAATCTTTCTCGTTCTTTACACAGCCATGGTTGCACACTGCAACAGGAGGGAAACTAGGTAATACACCGTGTCCTGACCACAACCACAGAAGACAGAAGGTCAGCACTCTTACAAGACAAATTCTGTCCTTTTTTAAAATTTATTTTTGTGTTAGTATGTCTTTGTAGCGCATAATGATCATATTCCTTGTGGGGAGTTGACACATACACATAATGGATCTTAATTCTTTTTTAAAATCTCCTTCTCCCTTTTCTCTCTGCCCCTTTTCTCTACCTTTTTATCCCATTCCCACATGTAAAAGATCGATCTTGTCATTTCCTACAACTGATCTTTTATTCTGCATTCTATTTACATTTTGAGTTTCTCATATAGGAGAAACCATGTGACATTTAAGCTTGTTCATCTGATTTACTTTACTTAGCACTATGGTCTTAAGGTGCATCTATATTTCTATAAATGACTCGAGTTTATGGTTCTTTATGACAGGGTAGTACTCCATTGTGTATAAATCCACGTGTTTTTTGTTTGTTTGTTTGTTTATTTTTTGTTTTTTGGTTTTTTTTGGTACCGGGGATCAAACTCATGACTTCATGCTTGCTAGGCAGGCGCTGGCCCTGTAAATCCACATTTTCTAGTCCATTCATTTCTTGATGGATGTATTAAATAATTTTTTAAATAAAGGGGAGGATCACACTAGTCATATTCAAACTGAAGAATAAACAAGACTGAGAACACTCTTGTGTTTTGTATGTGTGTGTATTGTGTATATCTTTCTCCTCTCATGATGTGTTTGTGTATGTTAAATGGAGATAAGAATTAATTAGTATTTTATTTTAAATAGTATCTTTTATAGACATGCCACATATAATTTTGTATGACTGTTTCAAACACAACTTTCTACTAGCATACTTATTGGTTCTAAATTTCTTAAGGCCTCCCCCAATATTCAGTCATACATTTTCCCTCTTCTTCCTTTTCTTGAACCTGAAAATAACCTCTTAAAACCCTTGTGTCCTCCCTCCATTCCAGATATGAAAATAATACCACAAAGTGTTATCTCTTTTCTTTAATTTGCTGTTATCATTTTTCTTTTTCTCTTCTTGAACTATTTTCTTCCTTTCCATATTCCTTTCTCCTTGCATCTTCCTCTATATGCTATTTTACTTGCCATCAATACTATTGCACTGCTTTCCTAGATTGCTGAAAAAAGTGTGAAATTGTTAAAACAAGTTTCATTTTATGTGATTGATTCTGTAAATGCTGATATAAGTTGCAGCTGCTCTTTTCTTACAACACAGTAACCAGTAATGATCTAGTTACATGAAATTGATTGCTTGTGTGATTACAAAAACATACAAATTGAAGAAATCTCCAAATGTAACAACACAACATTTCTACCCTAAGTGATCTTCAACCTTAACAGAAAAGCAATAATAACTTGAGGAAACAAGGCAATAAGATGCCACCAGAATCTCTTAACTCTCCAAAAGCTGATCTGACAAGTACTTAAGTAGAGAAAGTTTCATGCAAATATTTCAGAAAAATGCTTAAAATGTTCTTTGAAACAATTAAAGAAAAAACTAATAAGCAAATCGATAAGCTATTCAGTTATCCTATGCAGGATTGAACAGATAAAGGGTTAGATTGACAAAATGTTACATGAGTTTGAAAAGATACAAATAAGAGTTGATTAAATTAGACAATCTAATATGTGAACTTCCACTTTTGCAAAGATTTAAAGAATATGAAAAGAAATCAATCAAAAATCATAGGTTTGACCATTCAATTAAAAGTACAGACAACAGGAATAACAAATATAAGAATGTACTCTCAGAACTTGAAGACATGTAGTCGGTATCAATTTGAAAATGAAAAGACAACATAGAAACTGGATGCAATAGCTACCAGATGACTTAAAAGTCAACCTAACAATTATAGAAATTATAGATAAGTCAGAAGATGACACTAAAGTTATAAAAATCTATCTACCCAAGTCATAGCAAAATGTTGCCTGAATCTAGGGAAAGACTTCAATAAATGAGGTATGTAGAACCCCAGTCACAACCAGAAATGAACCTCCCTAGGATACAGAAATTAGGCACAAAGGAACAACAGTAAAATTTGTTACAGAAAAACAACAAGTAACCTATAAAGTTAAGCCAATGAAGTAGAAAAAGATTTTCACCACAAATCTTAAAGTCCGGGAAAGGTTGGGGAGAAGTTTTTTCAATCCATAAATGAAAATAACTGCCAATCATAATTTTTATATCTCATGAAGCTCTCCTTCCAAATTGATAGATAAATAAAAAATTTTCAGCTACGAAGAGAACCTAAAGAAATTCTTGACTACCAAACCACTACTGCAGAGAGTACATAAAAATACACTAAACAGAGACAGACCATCATGTGAAGTGAAGTAAGTCACAAGGATAAATATTCCTTGCTTTCTCTTACATAAGAAACCCCAAATATTAATAATTTAAAGATTGAAATGAAAGAGTGGTAGTAGAAAACAGGGTCACAGACTTTATGGAGATGTGAAAGGACCTGTGGGGGGAGTATGATCGGGAGAATAGAAGTAAGAATGATTGAGGTGCAGTATGATTATTTATCAATTTCCCAAAATGAATTTAATTATTATGTAATTCAAAGATAATTGCAAAAGAAAAAAAGAACAACATCCTTTACAAAACTAAAAAAAGCTATCCAAAAAAGTCACATGAAAATAAAAAAGATCCAGAATAATTGAAAAAATCCTGAGAAAAGAGAACAGTGCTGGGGCATTGCAACACCCAATCTCAAATTATTCTGCAAAGCCATAGCAAAAAATGATAATATTATTGTCACAAAAACATATACTTATAGCAATGGTTCAGAATGGAAGATACAAAAACAAACTTAAGCACTTACAGTTGCTTAATTGTTGACAGAGGGGCCAAAAATATGTGCTTGAGAAAAATCCTCTTGAAAAGATGCTGCTGGGGAAACTGCACATCCACATGCAGGAGATTTGAACTAGATTCTTACCTCTCACCCTGTACAAATATCAAATCAAAATGGATCAAAGACCTAGACATAAGACCAGAAATGCTGAAGATGCTAAAAGAACTAGGGGGAATTCTTGAAACCATAGGCACAACCAAAGACTTCCTGAACAGGAGTCTAACACCACAAGAAACAACAGAAAAAATCCACAAATGAGAATACTTGCAATAAAAATCTTCTGTGTTGCAAAGAAAAAAGGGGGAAAAAAACCAGATTATGGAATGAGAAAGTATACTGTTGACTACTCTTTTCAAAGAGGATTAATATCTAGAACACACAAGGAACTCCCACACAGAACATCTAAAACTCAAGCCAGTGAATAAATGGGAAATAAATTGGACAGTACGTCTAAAAAAGGTAAAAATGACAATTAGAAAATCAAAAATATTCCACATAAAGTATTTATCCATCAAGAAATAAAAATCAAAATTACATTGAGATTCCACCTCACCCTGGAGAGAATGACTATCATCAGCAGTATGAAAACAGTAAGTGCTGGTGAGAATGGGATGAAAAATGCACTGTTTGGCACTGATAGTAGGAATGTAAGAGTCAATATAGAAGTGAGTTTGGCTGTTCAAAACAGAACTAAAAATAAAACTACAATATGATCCAGCTATATTACTTGTTGGTATATTACTGAAGGACGTATATTCAGTATGTTACTGGGATACCTGTATATCTATGTTTACTAGAGAACAATTCATAGGACCAAAACATAGAAACAGCCTCAGTGCTCAGCAAAATATAATGGATAAAGAAAATGTGGAATTTTATTCAAATATAGTGGAGTGTTATTCAGACATAAAGAACAAGATTATGTGATTTGCAGGAAAATTAAAGGAAATGTACAGTATCTTGTTAAACAAAATAATTCAGACTCAGAAAGACAAGTATTACATATTTTTCCTAATAAGTGGAATATAACATGTATGTGATCTAAAACCAATATGGAGACAATTGGACAATATGAAGCAAACAAGTGAGGGGCATAATGAAGGGAAATGGGTGTGATAGATGTGACCAAAATACATTATACACATATAAGAATATTCCACATTGAGCCCAAATATTTTGTAAACTTAATAGGCACTAACAAAATATTTTATATGTTTATAGACTTAGAAGAAGTGCCTGAATGAAGAAAATTTTCAGATGATGCAGAAAGTTATGGAAATGAAAAACTGCTCACCGTGAGTTAAAGACCTGCCTAGGTTATATAGTGAGATTAAAGCCAGTCAGAATTACATAGTGAGATCCTTTCTCAAAAAGCAAAAAAAGAAAAAAAGAAAAACTTTCATTGAATTTAGCAAATAGGTGATCGTTGCTAATTTTATGAAGAATGTAAGCAATGAGAAGACTAGATTACAATATTTTGAAGTAAAAATGGGAATTTACATAATTTCAGATGGTTAATGTGACTTTCCCATTTGAATAGGACTTAGAGAAAAAGTATTCAAAAATAAATATCAAACACTTTTACCCTGTTATTTAGTTATTCAACAAAATTATTTGTAACTTGACTCTAAACTCTCCCTAACTTTATCTCAAAAGGTGATGAAAACACTGTTCCAAAATATTTTAGGCAATTTGATCTCCACAGGATATGATTTTAATCATGTTAAAATTGTACACTAGTAATACTACTTATAATTAGGCATAATTATGAAGTGATTTGACAATCAGTTTCTGAGCAACAAAACATTACTGACATAAACGTAGAGAGGTCACCCAATTCTGGCAAAAAAAATGCACCTGTTTTCAACTAGAGTGAATGGAACCATAGGTTACTATAATCAACATATTTAACAAAGCTATATACAAATCTTAAAAAAAACTTTAATTTAGGACACCTATATTAATTAGTGGTATATTTGTAAGAAAATGCCATATAACATCAAATAATATACTTTAATTTTAAAAATTGATAGAAGAATAGGGAAGGAAGGGAAAGGGGTGGAAAAGAAATAGTTGAAGGAAAAAATGAAGGAGCTTTTGCAGAAAAGAAAGACAATAAGAGTTGGAAGGAGCAGGGTGGGAGTGGAGAGGTAGTGAATAAAAAAAATTAAGATGTATTGTGTACATTTATCAACTCTCCATCATAAATTTAATAATTATGTATGATAAACATGTACTAATAAAAAATCAAAAAATAATATAGTAATATGATGACTACTAAGGCCACATATTAAAATCAGATTCTTATAAATGTTCCTCTCCTCAAATCAATGGCCAACATCATACTAAATAGACACAAAATGAAAGCTTTCATTCTAAAATCAGTAATAAAACAAGGACATCCACTATCACCACTCTTATTCAATATAGTTCTAGAAACGATAGCCAGAGAAATTAGACAAGAGAAAGAAACAAAAGGAATAAAGATAGAAAAGGACAAATTTAAATTATTATTATCTGTGAAAGACATAATACTCTATACAGAAGATCCCAAAAACCTCCTCTAAAAGACTAGTAGATTTAGTAACAAAATTCAGTAGCATAGCTGAATGCAAAGTCAGCACTGAAAAATCCATAGCATTCCTGTACATGAACAAAAACTCATTGAGAGAGAAATTAGGGAAACAAAATCTTTCAAAATAGCATCCAAAAAAACAAAATACCTCAGAGTCAATATAACGAAGAAAGTGAAAGACATCTACATTTTGATAACTACAGTACTCTGAAGAATGAGTTTGAAGAAGGTATTAGAAAATCATGCATGGCTGCTGCCTGAATGGGAACAGCCACACCCAAGCCTCTCTCTGTGAGTCAGCATTATTTGTGGACTGTGGAGGGAGAGAACCAGGCCTCACCAGAAATTGATCCCAGCCAGGAAACCATATCACTCTCATTATTTTGGTGGGTTGGGTTTTATTCTCTTTTGTTTTGTCTGATTATGTTAAGTCTGATGGCATGAGCAGTTATTTGAAAGATAGCAAGACATATTATGGTAGCCATTTTGGTGTTACTATTGACTTATTTTGAAGTCCTTTATTACATGCATTGTTTTGTTTTTATTGTTTCTGTTCTATTATGTTCTCTTCGATTTTTGCTATGTTCAAAGGTATCTGCAGTCTCTTGAAGACAACAAAAGGCATTTTGGTAACTATTGTTGGTTTCATAAGGTTTTGAAGTTCTGTATCACTTACACTGGTTTATTTTGATTAGTTTTATTCTGTTTTATTTTCCTTGGTTTTATTCTCTTTAAAATAAAAATCAGTAAATGAATAGGTCACACCAACAACCAACATTAAAAGGGCCTTACGAACCAGACAGAAGAATGAATAAAAATTAAGTTAAGGTTTACATTTTGTACCAACTAGGTCTGTCAAAGGATAAAATTATATTAACTTAGTTTAAGATCTTCACTGATTGCTGTGATTTCTTTAAAATGTCCCCCCAAAGCCTCATGCAGTCATGGAGGTGGCTGAATTTAGCATTTGTGATTGGTTCATTATCTAGCCCTGCAATTGGTGGTGTGAGTAATGCACCCACTCAGGAGCGGGTGGCTGGTCTACAATATAGGGGAGGGAAGGAGGTGTGCTTTCCCCCTTTTTTCCCTTTTTACTGTTGGTGCTTGCAGCCACCACAAACAGTTGCCCCTCAGCCACAGCACCCTGCCTTAGAGCCATTTGAGTATTGACTGAAACCTCCAAGGACTGTAAGCTAAATAAACCTTTCCTTCCCTAAAAAAAAAAGTAGAAGAAGATATCAGAAAATGGAAAAATACCCCTTGTTCATTGGTAAGAAGAACCAATATAGGGAAAATGGCTATACTTCCAAAATTGCTATAAAGATTTAATGCAATCCTGATTAAAATTCCAACTCCATATCTCACAGAATTAAAGAAAACAATCCTAAAATTCAATTGCAATCAGAAGCAATGGAATAGAAAACCTAGAATAGCAAGGGAAATTCTGGAAAACAAATGCAATGCAGGGGCCATCACAATCCCTGACTTGAAATTATACTGCAAAGCTACTGTGGCAAAAACAGGATGATACTAGCAACAAAGCAGACCTGAGAATCAATTAAATGGATTAAAATATGCAGAAACAACTCCAGACATACTCAGCCACCTTATCTTCGACAATGGTGTCAAACACATTCACTGGAAGAAAGATAGTATCTTTAATAAATGGTACTGGAAAAACGGGCTTTCCATGTGCTGAAAACTAAAATTAGATCCATATTTTTCACCAAGTATTAAACTAAAGCCAAAATGAACCAAAGATCTAAATATTAAAATAGAAACACTAAATCTGTTCAAAGAAAGAATTGGTAGAATTCTTGAGGACACTGGTGTAGGCAAAGATTTTATGAACAACAACAACAACAAAATAAATAAATAAACAAACCAATTGCACAGGAACTATCACAAAGAATCAACAACTGGGATCTCATCTTATTAAAAAGCTTTTGCACAGTAAGAGAAATCACCAACAGAGCAAAGAGACATCTGACATTTTGGCAAAAAGTTTTTTGTTGTTCCTCAGACAAAGGACTATTGTCTAGAATATGTAAGGAACTAAAAAAAAATCAGACCCCCCCAAAATTTAAAGTCAATCCAAAAATGAGAATCTCATATGAATACATACTTCTCACATGAAGAAACACAAATGACAAATAAATATATTTTAAAAAGTTCAACATCACTGGCCATTCGAGAAATATAAGTTAAAACAACATTGAAATTCCATCTTACTCCAGAAAGAATGGCTATCAGCAAGAAACCAACCAATAATAATTGTTGGTGGGGCTGTGAGGGAAAATAACTGCTTCTTTACTGTTGGTGGGAGTGTAGACTAAAGAAAGCACTGTGGAAATCAGTGTGGAGATTCCTTGAAAGACTAGGACTAGAGGTTCCATCTGATCAAGCTATTCCTCTTCTTGATATCTTCCCAAAAGAATTAAAAGTACTATACCACAGTGGTATATGCACATTCATGATTACAGTAGCACAGATTGTAATAGCTATATCTTGGAAACAGCCTAAATGCCTATCAATTGATGAATAAAGAAGATAATTTGTATACAGTGGAGTACTACTCTGCCATAAAGAAGGATACTCTTGAAACATTTCTATCTACATGGATGTACTTTGAGTCCATACTGTTTAGTGAAATAAATTGGACACACATGTAAATACTGCGTTCTTTCTCTGCTGTGAGAAACCAAAAGTGTAAAAAAGGACAGAAATGTATAACAGGTATTGTGAAATAGGAAAAAAACATTCAAATGAGATGGGGAACTAGGGATGAGGGAGGTGGAAAGGAATGACAGGAAAAGAAAAATGATGAGAAATGAAGGAAAAATGGAAACATAGTTTTTGTAAATAAGCAGGGGAAGAGTGGTTGAAGAAAGGGTAGGCTATTAGGAAAATAAAAAGAATCAAGTTACATCATATACAGGTTCAAACTCCCTATAACATATGTGATAACTATGTATAGCTAAAATTTACCAATAAACTTAATCAAAAACCTTCTTCTCCTAAAGTAATATATTCACTCTTCAGATCTTAGTCTCCTACCCATATCTTGTTATGCTAGAGAAAAAGTATAAAAACCTATGTAATTTAATGTTATGCATAATGACTTGAACTGCCTGAATATATAAATTATCTTAGCCAGTGTCCAAATTGTGGGCAGAAAAGGACTAAGAATTGAGAGTGAAACCAATTTTGGTAAAATTTCAGACAAGTCAACTACCTGTTGCCTGAACTTGAGAAAATTCCTAAAACTCTGACACCCTGTATCTGATTGCTTTGTGATGTGGGGACAATGCCAGTATTAATTGCCTACCAGATGGTTGGACGCATTTTCTGCAGTAATGAATGAAGGTCATAACCATTTTTAAAGTGACTATTATGTGCCAGTCACATTTGATAGGTTATTTTTCAATTCTCCCAATAGCCCTATGAATTAGTCATTTTGCCACTTTGTAATTGATTATTTTATTTATTTATTGATTGATTTATTTTTTGTGACACTGGGGCTTGAACTCGCAACCACGCGCCTGTCAGACAGGCGCTTAAGTCACTGAGCCAAACTCCCAGCCCTGGTTTTTTGAGGCAGGGTCGCACTGTGTAGCTCAGGCCGGCCTTGTACTAGTGTTGTAGCCCAAGTCGGCCTCTAACTCACAATGCTCCTCCTACCTCAGCCTCCTGAGTGCTGGGATTAAAGGCGTGAGCCACCACGCCCGGCTGCTTGATTATTTTAATACTCAGTAATCTTAAACATTTTTAAAGGAAGACTGAACAGCTAAGGACCACAAATTCAGGTTCAACACATGCTCCCTGATTCTGAAGGCCACCACTTCCTACTGACTCAACATGACTGACACTGTTTAGGCACACAAGAAAAATTTGCTGCCTTTCTTCTTTTTCTTCCTTTTTTGAGAAGAGTGGCTATGGTTATCATTTTTAAATGGCCCCTACTTGCCACTGAAAGTTATAGCTCTTACAGTTAAATACCTTATGAAACCAGTGGTTTTAAGGAATTTGTTCCCTCATGTCTATGAACTATGCTAAAAAATAATTGATATAAATTTACTTTATGAATAAAGTGGTGTATTTCAGAAAAACAGGAATCTTCCAACCTTCTTCATATATGACAAATTGGATATTATGAATACTTGCATGGTATATTATTTGTAATCAAGAACTCGTCAGTTTCGGTGTCTAATAAGAAAGAACACTTGATTGTAGTTTTAAAAGCTTATTTAGTTGTATAGTATTGAATATGATTATTTATATACCACTCTCATTTTTCTAATTTTTTTGAAAAGTCATCTTGCTGAGGTTCTGAACAGTCCACCATCTCCATTTTTACCTTTTAAGAACTAGGAGTTGAGTGAGCAAGAGTGATCTGTTAAGCTCACATTAACAATATTACATAGGAGAGCTACACCTCAACCATATTTTGGTGCCTAGTACAGTTTTATGTTTGTTACCTTCACTTTTTTTTTAACTTTAGTGTTATCTACTATCACAGTATGCAGCTGTTATTCTGGCCACAAAGTTATCACTTGCTAAACAAGTGATGGTAAAAAATTTGAACTGAAAGTAAGTTAACACTCATCATTTTATTTTAAAATACAATGCTTTGATCTTACATAAATAACCTTCATATTCTGAGCCTTCCCTCCATCTGACATTTTATGATTTTAACAATAACTGTTTTGTCAATAGTTTTGACAATCATTAGAACATGAAATTTTATTTCTACTAGTTATATTTAAAATTCACTGAACCACAACTAAGAGTTTTAAATTTAACATTTCTACTCAAGTCAATACTTGACATTTCTATAGAAACTCCTGTAAAGAGCACATATAACAGAGTTCAAAAGACAACCATACTGTCACATGGATGAACTCTTATTAGGCAGTTAATAAAACAGAATCCTTAGACCCTTGATGAAAGACAGCTGTGGTATGGGGTAAAGAGCATGGAAATAAGTTACAGAGATCTGGGGCAAATTAATTAAGCTATTGGAGAATCAGGTTTCTATTTTTAGTATGTAAAGTGGGTTATTAGATTGATAATATAAAATACATAATATTATAAAATTAGATGAGTTCATTAATAGAGAAATGAATTTATACTAATTGTGTCCACTTTTACTTCCCAAAGCAAATTTTATACATTATTTCACTTAATTTTCACAATCTTGTTACTTGGATAACTTGGGAAAATGAAGATCCTGTAGTTCAAAAAAGATAAAGAGCATGTAACTAAAACCTGCAAATCCAGATTTCAAGAAAATAAAGTTATATCTGACTTTTAACAGTCAGTTGTGTCTCACCATTCCTTAGTTCTCAATGTGCCTAGCACTATGTCTGACCCCTACCAGGCATTCACAAAATTTTCCTGAAATAATTCTTCCTTCTTCCTCCTTTTTATTTATTTATTCTTTACAAGTTTCTGTTTTTGAAATGTATTGTGTTACAAGTATCTGTCATGTCCTTTCAAAATGATCCATAAGGCACTAATAGTTTCATGAATGAATGCTGAACCTTGCCTATCTGGAACCAAATGTCATATAAAACAAGGTTAAAATATCTACTGAAAACTATTAAAATTAGTGCTTCAATTACTATATTTGAATTGAATGAGTAAATTACAAAGCACAAATTAAAATCAAAATATTCTTCTAATGTGTGCTACACATTTTTATGAATGTATGTCTGTGATACAAAATAATTACATTCATCTTAGACAACTGGTACATGTACATATTGCATCTTAATCATACTTACTCCCACTTTCCTTTCCAACCTCCCATCTCCCTCCATCTTAGATCACCTTCCATTCTCCATAAAGCAATAAAATATTACTAATTATAAATGATTACATTGAAAATTCATATTGTACATGAATTAGTAACTTTTAATAACTTTTATAAGTACTTATTGATCTGTATTTGGCAACACTTCTTGTTATTACCATAGTGTCAAATCAGGCTTAGGAATTGATAGCTATGTTGAGTGTATTAAAATGTTTGTTCATCAGACATATGCAATTTGCCACTCTTGCTGTGTGTTTCCCATTATCCAGTCCTTACCCTCATCTTTATGTCTAATCTTCTTCTTTATTACTCCTTTTAACAGTAGTTCTATATTCCCGAAGTATATTCATTAAAGAAAATAACCACTTACTTTGAATCTAAGAGTGTTGATGATTGTTTTTATTTTATTTGGAGTGGTTAGCAAATCCTCACTAACTACAACTAAGAAAGAGGAATATTATTTTCTTTCATTGATGTTCATTTTCTTTACAAAAAGAAGTAGCGTAAGTGATAAACTTTTGTAAAACATCAGATACAATTAAAATGTTTTCACATTAAAATTGGGGTTCCAACATTCCAATATAAGATTGCCTAACAATGTTATGAAAGAAAAATTAACCACAACAAAATCCTGATTTTCCACTGCTTCCTGCCTACAGTTTAGACTTTTCTTCTGTCATAATAAGGACAAAAGAAAAATGGGCTAATTTAAGAACTGAATGGTTTATTTTCATCTATTCTACTTCTAGGCTGTGGGTGGTTACATTTGCTAACAACATGTAGGTGAAAAAATATATTCCTTCATATGTATATGCATATATACATATATCTTCAGTTTTGAGTAGGGATATGTGTTTTCTGAATTTTCAATATAAGACTACCATGTTAAAATTGGCACATTGCCTACATTCGATATCTCATGTTTTTCTCTGTTCCTTTTTTCACAAAATTGATAAGTTCAATTTCCCCCAAAGAAGGGAAGGGATAAAATGATTTTCATTTAGGAAGATAATGTCATCTCAGTCATTCAATAAGATTAATTTATGTATAGATATGCACACAAAACCAGACATGACAATACTTTTTGTGATGATTCATTGTGGAAAATGTGTTTCTCTGGTGAAGACAAGAACCATATTTAACCATAATTTATTGTGAAACACAAATACACACTAATTATTGTGCTAAAAACAACTAAGATTTATATTTTTTCACTTTTGTATATCTTTTTTATGCAGCCAGAGATTTTTCTTCAAGAACATTTTTAACTTAATTAAATTAAAATACTTTTGCAAGGGCATCCTGTCTCTTATCACACTGCACACTGACAACATTTTTCTTTCAAAAAACAGTACAGTGAGATGCTTGTTTTACTAAAATGCCTGAATACCATATGTAGTTCTCTCATTGCTTCATATATGGGCTATATACAGATCAACAGCTTTTACTTTTTACTTTCATACTTCATATTTTGAGTAGAACTCATGTGCAGTAAATCCAACAAGAATCAAAATATTTATATAAATATTTGTAATCTTTCTGGAATTAATGAACTAATGTACCAAAATAGAAATTTCTTGGTAATACTTTTCAAAAATTTATGTTTAGAGTTTGTATTATCTACTCATGCACCTGAGGGATGCTAATTATATAAGAATTACACAGTTTATTCTAAGAAATTAGTGAGATATGGAATAAAAATATACCATCCAGGCTTCTTTTCTTTCTATAAAATCTCACATATCAGCAGGCTTTCATTTTGTCATATTCTCTCTGGTACTAAAAATTATTTGTGTGCATGCCTTACCTCCACAGTTGCACTTCTACTTAACTAATCATGGATTAGTTATGCTGGTTGTCCCCACAGAAGTGTCTTAATCAAGGTAAATGCTCAGTTTAGTTCTGGTAAATTGTACAGATTTATGGAGACGTTTAATATCATGATACAACCAGGGAATAAGGAGTATTGAACTAAAAATACGGGTTGCACAGAATGATAGAAAATAGGATGAACAAGTAGACCTAGTTAAGATTGCAAAGACCCTTGGAAAAATTACTAATTAAGACTTCATTCTATGTGTAATGGAGAAAGAATCAGATTTTCTGTTGTAAGCTTCATTTAATCAGAAGTGTGTCACAAAAATCATTTTTTTTTGTTTAGAAAATCAATTGACAGATAAAAGTAGAAAGTAAGGCAACCTGATAGTTATGAAGCAGGTAACCCACCATGAAGACTTGAAAGGGAAGTGGGAAAGGGACAGATAAGGGAGGTATTTTAGAGCTGAGAGCAACTGGATTTAATTGCTAGTTGGAGCAAAGCATTACTGACTTTAGAATGCTTCTTGAAATAGGTCATTTACATTCTTGCTCAGGTCTGACACATACATTCTCCATAATTTACTTAAGAAGCACACATGCACTAATCATTGTGACAACAACTAAGGTTTATAGTTTGTCACTTTTATGTATGTTTTTTATATAGTTAGAGATTTTTCTTCAAAAAATATTTTTAACATACTTGAACTGAAATTCTTTGTCAAGGGCATTTTGACCCCAGTAGTAACTGGGGGAGGACATCAATTGTCCTGCATCTCTACATCCCTCCATCTCTGGACCCCATCCTTCAATGAAACCAACTCCACATTGTCTGGCTCACAGAAGTGTGACACATGTTTAATTATCGTTGTTTGAACTCATGATAAACTCTACTATCTTCCATGCTTTATCAAATACAGTGAATAATAAATACTATTTTACCAATAATTAAAGAAAATAAATACAATAAAATGCATAAAACTAGAATTTTAGTAAATATAATTTATTATTATATACTTTATTGCTTTGGGTTATTGAAAAACAATCATTTACCTCACAATATTGGTGAACAAGAACAACAATATATAAAGTTTTGGTTAATTCAACACAGATTATGAGTTATATCATGAAGAATGTAGCATGTTATTATACTAACATATTGCAGGTTATCAATGATGTTAACTAAATTGTTAGCCCCTGATGATAATAAGTGCTTCAAAAACTATCAGAAGATGTGTTATTGCAATGCAGAAATAATTTTATTTATAGATATTTTGCTTAGTATGGACTATATACACTTTATGTATTGAAATTCCATGAAATATAACTAGTGCTAGTATCCACATATATTCCAGTTGAAAGATGTTCTTTAATATTCAGTCTAATATATTCACACAAAAACCTGTTTATTCTTTTTAAAAATTCAACAAAGTGGAAATCAAAAACAAGAGTTTAAAAGTGACAGGTATTTTAAACTTTCACAATTTTAACATATAGATTTCTCATCAGTTGTCATTTTTAATAAGAAGTCCACACAAAAACATAAATTATAGAGACAGATGTAGTGATACATGCCTGTAATACCCATAGACAGGAAACTGAGGCAGAAGGATCAATAAAGTTAGAGGACAGCCTGGGCTACATAGTGAGTTCAAGACTAACTTAAACTAAATAGCAAGTTCCTAACTCATAAAAACAAAACAAAACAAAACAAAATAGAATTAAACTATAATAAAATTTACATATTGCACGATCTGAAAATTGGATATACCCTCATAAACATTTCCATGATGTAGATCAATCCATGACCTACATTGAAATTTTTACAAAAATGAATGCACATTTATATACATAGATAGGCATATATGCATGTGTATAACAATGACAAATCCATATCATAATCTCTTGAAAATCGATTCAATCACAAAGTGCAGACACATGAAACTTCAAATCTGACATTGAACAAAAATACTTGGTTTGTTCGTTTTTCATAGATTTTAAAGTTAACAAAGTGCTAATACGAAATAAATGTGAAATGATAAAGAATTTTTTTTATATGTCTTGGTTATACCAGCTGAGCCAAAGCTTGATGTTAATAAAGGCAATTTTTTGCCAAATAACTTATATATTAATACTTTTCAATGTAATTGCTTTTCATAATACTTTAATATTACTGGATCTTTATCCATTCAGAAAGTAGAAAACCTTTATAAAGAGAATTACTGCCATTACATAAAAACCAAATAGCTTGATTTAAATTAAAAACTCACATTTGAATATATTCTGAATGCACTGAATATGGCAAGAATTTTTACTAAGTGAAAGATGGTATGTAAGATTGTAAGAAGAACACAGAATTAATATAATTTGGAAATGAGGCAAAATGGATTAAAAGAAGCCAATAATGTTGCGAATGAAAATGCAAATCTTTCAACAGTGTTTTTATATTCAAGTTTATATCATGTCATTTCTGCTAGAAATCTGACAAACACAATTGAACACATGTATGTAAAGATGTGTGTTTTTAAGTTCACTTAATCTTTTAAATCTCATTATATTCAAATTACTTAAAAATCAAATTTAAAGGGATCTTCTTCTAAACACACAAATAGATACATTAACTTCTAAGTATGAGTTTGATATGGTTTTCCATTCAAATTTCAAATGTAAAATACTTGGTTGTACATTGCTCATCATTTCTATAACTTGTATGTATTTATATAAGTAATTGTGAGTTGTGGCACCATGTGGAGTGTTGCTGTTAAATATTATCACTCTAGATTTAGATGATAAATTGATACAGCATATTGAGCTATTTTTTCTATATAAGATGATACTATTATAATACTGTCCAGTGATATTGAAATTTCTGTATTTATGAAATTAAATAATTTTGCCTGTTTAACAAAAATATCCCCATGTATAGTGAAAATTACGTTTTTCCCTAGATGTTCTGATAATGGTATTTGTGTGCAAAGGGTTATTATTTAATCTGGGTATGACAAATTATGTATGCAATTTTCTACAAAACGGCATCAAATGCATAATATTGAATAAGAAAATGATCAAATGAATGAAATGATAAATTATAGTTTCTTATTAAGGACTATAACAACTAATTATCCAACATAATGCAATTCCATTTTTTGTGCTTGCTGTAACTTTGAATACTGTGTTTGCATGCCAAAAGAACTGATCATGATTTTTGTTTTACTTACTCCAAAGTTGTGATGTGACGAGGAAGAGCTATATGACTTGCATGTTTCAATACTGAAAATATTTTTTATGTAAGGTGGTAATGTTTGTGATCAACTCTCTTTAGTTATAATATTAAAATCATGATTGCAAAGATTTTTAATTGACATTAGATCTGATATATAATAAAACAAGAAAATACATTTTTTAAATTTATGAAATTTTGCAAGTAATATTTTTATAAGAGTTATATACTGTATGGTATTTGTTTAAATTTAATTATACTGAGTAAAGTGAAATAAAACATCTTTTGAACTTTTTCCTAGTTGGATATCTGATGAAGGCATTATTTTGCTATCTATTGTTTTTACTAAAGTTTAAAACTAAAGAATAAAATGTTTTTAAAAGACAATTGTATTCAAAGAGGCTAACACTTAATAAAATCAATCAATATTTAATAAATATGTTTCATAATAAGAAAGAAAACTGAAAATACTTCCAGAAAACCCACTGAAATACTTTCATTTTCATTATTATGTCAATTTGACTACCTAAAATCTATTGAAATGTGACTTTTCAAAAAACTTTTATTCTTAATTGAATAGTACCTGTGGATTTATGGATAATTAAATAATTAAACTGTAAAAGAAACATTGAAAAATAATTTCAATTGAGAATATTTGTAATATACAAAATTCAATATAATTTGTTATAAGAACACCTGAAATATATAAATAATTTTGTTGTTCAGGCTAAATGATCTTTTGGTGGAAATGTATATAGTCTTCTTTATAACTAAAATTATTTTTCAGGAACAGTTGATATTTTTATCGAAAGGCAGTTAGTTTCATGTTGGAGATATGTATCATGCCTCCATTACAGTATCAACTCATCAAATTATACTACTGCATGAATTTGCTAAAGCATACACCTACAAAAATAAATCTGCATAATAAATAAGTTATTAATGGATATGTGTAAAAAGACCTGTATGTGTAGTTTATGATATAAAATGAAGACAATGGCTTATAAAAAATGCAACATTTTCAAAGTTATAGATCCTTTTTAAAAAATTACTAAATTTTAAGAAATGACTCATACAGGTTGAAATAAATAACGAATATTTTAAAAATTCTTCTCTATAATCTACCTACAATTTTTTAAACATGTACACATTTGTTATACCACAAATATGTATTACATGTACAATAAAAAAATCATAACTGCTCTATAATTTTAAAAAATTACACTTCTGGTTCTAAATACAACATTGAACCACAGTTGTCATGTGTGAACATCCATAATGAAAGAAAAAAACAAAGTGCACAAAAACTAATTTTATATGACATGTACAACTTTATGTTATCACAGCACCTTTGAATATACTAGAAACCTAAATCTAAATAATACTTAAAATAAATATTAAACTTTGCAAAATCTAAGAAATAATACTTAAAATAAACAAATAGTAAACTTTGTAAAATCTAAGAGTACATATAGGAAGCATTTACTGTGTGTTTTAAATTAGCATGAGATTATTTAAGATCTGCCTGTCCTGTATAATTTCTGTTGAGAAGAGGTATCACATTATACCTAGCTGGGCACACAATTACAGCATCTAATTAAACAGTGACCACAGATGACTAAATAACATGAGACACTAGCATTTTGTGTTCAAATAAGAGTTTGTAAATATTGTACAAATTAGTGATTGATTTATTGGACCTAAATTCAACTTTTAATGATTATTCTAAAGTATATGTTTTTTGTTTGTTTGTTTGCTTTTTGGTGCCAAGAATTGAATCCATGACCTCCTACTTCCCAGGCAGGCACTGTGCTGCTGAGCTACATTGCCAGCCCTATGAGTTTTATTGACAGTGTGGACACAGTGGTCAATAAAGAAGGCAGAAGATATGCATAAGACATTAATTAATAGATGAATTAAAAATGTTTTTATCATTGTACATAGACTGTCAGAAATATAATTGCTTATGTATCTTACTGTTAAATATATTTTTTTTATGTCTAAAGTAAAATGAGGGACTCTTTCTATAGCTTTATTTTCAGTATATGAACTGTGGATTTTAATAAGAAAATACTTCTTAAGAGGGTTTGCAAGGGAGAAACTACATAGTACTATTTAGCTCACTACTTAATCTACTTTGAATTGAGGAAATTTTATGAAAAGTTCCTTTTCTTTGTCTATGATTGCTAGTTTTATGATTTGCTACCTTCTTGTCTTTTTCCATTCACTGACTAAACTAAGAAACAGACATACTTTTAAAGACACTTTTAATGTGAACAAAGGGATTGAAAGATATCTGAGACCTCATGTTACAATAATGATAATTGAAATAAAAGTATCATCAAATCAACTACCTAGAAGAACACAGTAGAGAGATATGTATTTTTGTCTTCTTTGGATTTTGTTAAAAATTAGTTTCAATGCTCTCCACATTGCTCTCAAATATAAGTATTCCCTCAGAAGCAAAGAATAGACCAAGTACAGTTAAAAGTCAAAAAGTAAAGTCTATTTTCAACCATTGCCCAGTCTTAATACTGTTAAATTTCATCATTGGCTTATATGTGTAAATATTTTAGCACAAAAATCTGGAAGGAAATCGGTTTAGAAGTTCCTCGCTCAAACAAGCTGCATTTTGAGAGATGGAATCACAGCTTTAAAAATATATTTTCTATTTTCATATTTTATGAAGAAGATATTCATAAAACCATTGAGAAATGTTTTTAATAGACTCCAGATAATGATTTTTATATATATATATATATATATATATATATACAGAGGAATAATTAAGAGTTACTCATAAACAAAATTAAATAGAAGAAAAATGAGGTACCTTGCATTATCTCATGAACATGTGTAAAAAAGAAGGAATAAGATTAATCATGACACAATCATTTAAAATGCATTTATGTAATAATTGTATGCACATATGATCATAAAGTTACAGTACTGTTATGAGACCAACTCCTCATTTACTCTTTGGGCTTCAGTTTAATTACAGTTACCTTGAGAATTTGGATTTTAGAATTCCCATGCTTAATACATCTTACTACCTTCAGTGCACTGACTAAAGGTATACCAAGTTGATTCAATGTTTACTTTTTTGGGGAAAGATTTGTGTTACACTGAAATATTTAACTTATCAAGAAGAAATGGAGTGGCATTGCAAAGTTGTCCTATGTAATTATCTTAGGTAAATTTAACTTTCAAGCATTTTTCTATTACAGTTGTGCATATGATACAATGTGATGTTGCAACTTACATGGTATTTCTCATTACCAGTAGTAGTTACACTCAAAAGTTATAATCAACTATTTACTGTTTAAACACTTTGATAGCACATATTTTCAAGGAACTTGATATTATTGGAGGCACAACAGATCCAATATTGAGTCAATAAGAACAAAAATTTTAACACAGGCTTATTTAAAATATCACGTATACATTAAATATTCAGGAGTTATACTAATTTGAAATTCTAAAGTGCATAAACCTCTTCTAAATACCTTTGTATCCAAGAATACTTTAAGTAATACACTACTTTTCATGTACATACATAAAAGGACAAATCCTACCCAAAGTTTTCAATGTCAAATGATATGTAAGTAAGAATTTGAACGAAAATTCAGGAAGCATATGTTTTTATAAGTTATATCATAAAAGATTCTTTATGCTTCCTTTTTGTCCTAGGAAACAGTTTACTTTTTAATTCTGTTAGTTGTGCTAGTAAGTGATAAGCAACTTTAAGTACAAAGTATATAATTGGGACATGTTATTCATTTTTTAATAAAACATAATGTATACACAACTTGAGGTATTTACTCATGCAAGAAATGAGTTAATCAAAATACTGTAAAAAATTCATAAATTTTAAAGGCCAAATTACTCAATGCAGTGACACATAGTAATTCAATGCCATAAAAATAAAGTAAGTCTGTTGATTTATTCTAATAAGTTACGTTTTCCCTTGATAGTTACAGAATTACAATATGATCATTTTGAAATATCTTATCACTGTCCTTGTTTTCTACCCCCATATGTCTGGAGTTACGTTTCATAATAAACAAATAATGATGCATTTCTTAAATAACAGGGAGTGTGAAAAACTTTTCGTTCTTCTTTTCATACATAAAAATAGAAGTAAATTCTCTATGTTAAAATTTGTAGAAGAAGGAAGCGTGATTACATCAAAAGTAATTTTTAGTGATCAAAGTAGTGGAAAAACGTGATTATAATCAACCTAAAAACCTCAAAAGATTATTTTCTGCCATTTAACTTTTAAGAAGAATGGTTTGTAATTACGAGTTCTTTTTGATGATTTAGTGCATGTTTTTCAAAACCCTGTAGTAAATGTTCTTTTGTTATTTGGTTTTCGGTCTTAAAACTACCGTGGGCCCTGGAAAACTTTCAGAGGGTAGCTTGTGTAGCTCCACCTCACTTCCAAACTCTTGGTGATGATACTTAATCTTTCAGCAATCATATAGGGCAAGTAATTCCATGTTTCATGATAGACATATTAAATATCAGGGTGCACAACAAGAACTCTTTGTATTACATCACAGTTGTTGACAGTCATAGGGAGCAAACAGAGAAGCCACATGACAAAACTTTGTTATTTGAATGCATTCTTTCATATATTTTTAATTTCAATTACCAGATTGCTGCTAAATAAAGCACAAGGTTCACTAGGATATCACTTTTAACGTAGTTTTTGGTTTGTTTGCTTTTATAATGGGAAATCCAGATTACAAAATTAATGATCTCAGACAAATTTTGAAATTACAATTCACTCAAATATTTGGGTAAAGGAATGAAACTGCTACTGCTAGAAAGTTATATCTCACTGCAGATTTCAATAGTTGATGTCCTGGAATCAGTCTAGGACAAGAAAAATAACACATGATCAAAATCAGATGGTTGTGTTCTACAAATTTTGTCAAGCATGCTACATGGCTAAAACTCACATGCCATAATACAGAGGCACAAATTCAAAGTCATTAAATTTAACCATAGTGACTGAATCCTTTTCCTGGGAAATTACATGCCATTATCATTTGTATCCATATAGCATATCTACAGCACGACTTCAGCTATGAGTTGGAACTGTCCAAACCTTTCATCATTCTTTTTACATCATTACTAAAATTGCAAGATTATTCAACTCAAATCACAGAAATTTGTTAGAATATGTTTTGGAGTTGGAGAAATGAAATAACTCAAATACATATCTAAGACAATGATTGGTATATAGAGAACCCCTCAAAAATAGTGCTTTGAATTTTACTTTCTATTTTTCAAATGCATGTTCTGTAACATTTTCTAATGGAAGAACTGTGCTAAGCAGCTCTCAATTTTGGCAATGTATTTCTTATATATATATATATATATATATATATAAATTAATAAAGGTTATTCTAAAATAGTTCTCATATTGAAAAATTTCTAGAGTTGTAAGAAATGGATATTATATGTTTTCCCTGAGAGGTATTAATAGACGATTATCTGTGAATTTTTGTCTTAAATTTCTAGTACAAATACATTTGAAGACCTTTTTATAATACATATAGATATTTATGACAGAGAAATACATCATGTTTCTCCAGGTATAGGTGGCTTCATGCAATAGATGCACTCTTACACAATGACAGCTCTGTGTTTTACTGAACAAATGGTCAGAAAAATTCTATTTTATAGGAAATATTTTAGTTCCTTTTAAAATGCAAAATTTCTGATATACCTTCTTGTTATTTTATACCCTACTAGGACAGTTTTATTTCTCTGCATAAATATTTCCATTCAGATGAATATTGAATTGAATGTTAATTTCACAGTAAACTCTCCTTTGGAAAATATATTTCTCTGTTTAAAGTGGGATACTTGTGACATTTAGTAACAGTAATATTTTATTTAACTGGCCAAATTTCATCAGCAATGAATTCTTATTGTACTGATTGACATGTACTCCTATTGTATATAATTTTTAAGAACATGTATACTGTATTTGAATTTTTAAATATATAATTTATTTTTCAGTGTTCATTTATCTCCTTAGCATCTTGCAATATCAGTGAATCTAAGATGCTTCTCCTGGCATTAATTATAAATTGAAAAGTATACAGAAAGAGTAAAAGCATGACAAATGTAGCAGAAAATGTAAACATTCAAATAATTTTTAGTATTGAATTAGTCTGCCTAAGTTCACAAATTCATATTGAAATGATAGTAGTGAGTATGAAACAACCATGAAACAATGCCATAAAATATATAAATTTTAAAATGCGAGAAAATCAAAGTTATCATCTGATAACTCGCTGATTTTAAGATAGTTCTTTTATTAATTAAAACATAAAAATAGCCAGTAACTCATTCTCAGTACTTACTTTTCATATTTTAGCTAACTCATGAAGGCATTTGTCCTATGTTTAGTGAGAAGTCTCACTTAACATAAAATATCATCATGGGAAAGGGATATTAATTTAATTAATGTCATCAAAATTGAAAAATATCAAAAACAAATGAGAATATTTGAAAAATATTTAATTTTTTCTTTTTATCAATGCCTTCTTACTGTCTGTTCATATACTCAAAAATAATTACTCTAGCTCATAAAATATCTCTGAAACTTCGAAATCAGCTGAAACCAAAATTTGCTCAATTAACTAAATTTGAGCCAATATAGTAAAAAAAAAAGATAACCTATAAACGTAGTTTATAAACTCCACCCTTCATATACTTTTTTCAAGAAGTCATACATTTAACCCAGGAAAAGTGCTATTAGGATATGCAACACACATAAAGTGTTACTTATAAAAACCAGTTTTCTGTTGAGAAATATTTCCAATAAGCAGGACAATAGCCATAAAATTAGAAAATACACGCATTTTCATGATGAAATATAAACAAAAACACATCCTGAGTAGATATTAAGCATTTGTGATGTGTATTGCCCATCTATGATCCAGTAGTGTAGAAAAACATTGAACTCATTCAAATCATAGATGAACTGTACCAAAAAAAATCTTTCATAGCATAACAGGAATTTTATGCAGAGACAAAGGCTCATTTTACCTTCTCCAACATCACTTAATTGCAGGCAAAATATTCATCCAACTGAATGAATGTCTTACCTTAACTCTATGATTGAAATAGAAACATTAATATTATATATTATTTAATTGTGCATATCCTTGAATGATTTCCATTCTTAAAACTGTTTCCAAAAGTATGGAACATCCCTATGCATGGTTATCTTAAATGTAATAGACATCTTCAATATCTCTATCTCTGTGTGAGACGAAATCTATTTTAACTTTGCAGTGCAGCTCTTTATCTAAGCCTGAATAACTTTTCTAAAGACTTTATGCACTGCAACTGAGATAAATACTTCTCTGAGAGGTACACAAGAAAAATAATGAAGTCAACATGTGACATAATTGAGAAAGAGAAAAATGAAAGTAGAAATTCCATCACTTAACTTTATTAATAAATAGTACTTTTTGATTTTTTAGATAAATTTGTTTTCATTTAGACATAGAATACAAGTTTAAACAAGTTCTATATAAACCCTAGCTTTCATATTGTTCATTAAATTATTGTGCAAAGATTTCTTGAATCTTGTTATGTTCTCATTTCCCTTTGTGCCCATTATAAAAAGCAAATATACTGCACTTTCCAAAATTAATTACTTTACAGAAAGTCTTCTCATTGGCTCTGAACATCTTGTGTAACTATAAAAATACTTAACTATTTATCTAAAATTGAGATTTCATACGTATTTCATTCTTTGGCTTGAAGATGAAAATGAACATGCCATTATTTTTCCAACTCCATTCTTCCTATATTGTATGAATATAGATAAGATAAAATAGTATGATTTTGAGTTCCTAATCTGAAAATTAAACTACTTTTTGGGGACTGGGAAGTATATTGGTTTATGGAGGGTGGATATTTTAGTGTCATTTAATGGATTTGGGAAGCCTCAGATTTTCCCAAATGAAGCTGAAATTAACACCATGAAGAGCTGCTTATCAGATTTGTAAAATTTTGTGATTTTAAAAACTATATGTATTTCTCTACCAAGTCAATAGATTCTGTAAAGATTTATATTAGTTGAAAATAATAAAAATATAAATATAGAATGTTTAGTTAGAAACTTGGATTACCTACCAGTCTGGTGTGTATAGACACAGGCGTCTTAAACATTGCCACTGGATAGCTGCTTTCAGATACACTGTAGGGATCAGAACTGCTGGAGGAACACTTGGAGATGGAATCGCAGGCCACGAAGGTATTATCCAGGGGCAGTTCCTGAATGATGTGGTGCTTTGAATTCAGGGGAGTTTCAGGCTGGATCTGAAAGGCTGGCTGTGGAGAGGCAGATTTATAGTGCTGGGCCAAATCAGGACTATGAGGCTTGAAAGTAGTTGGCGTAGTACCCCAGTTGTACTTGGTCATGTTTTGTTCTTCCAGCTCAATGGGAAGGTCTAGTGTGATGCCATTTCCATCACTGTTAGCATCATCTGTCTTCGTTTTTTCAATAGTGACAAAGTTAAGCAACAAATTTTTGGGAACACGCTTCTTCATTTCCCCTTTCTTTTTCTTCATCATTATCATCTGCCTATTTTCTGGGTTTGGAGTAACCCATTCAGAATTCTGTTTGGTTTTCTGAGTAGACTTAAGCTGTGGTGATTGGTAACATCTTGCTACAGCAGTGATGAAAATCACCAGGATGACTGTTATGGTGCCAGCAACAATAGCAACCATGATTTTAACATAGTCATTTGGTGAGGATGAATCAGCTGTCTCAATATTCTGGGTCACTGGTGTTTCTATGCTTTTGTGCACCAATTCATGTATCAGCGTCAAATTAGAAACGGACTCATTCACAAACAAATTGACAATCACAACATTAAAGAGAGAATCAGGTTGTCCTAAGTCCTTAACTTTAACTACTAGTCTGTGTAAACCAAGGTCTGCAACAACGCATTTCTCCTTCAGTGTAATATTACCTGTTGTTTGGTCAATTACAAAGAGTCCTTTTGTATTTCCTCCTACAATACTGTAACGAAGCTCAGAATTCATGCCAGTGTCATTGTCAATGGCAACTACTTTGAAGACCACTGTGCCCGGATTAGTGGATGGTAGAACCAACTCATAGGAGTGGTTAGAAGGAGGGACAACAAAACTTGGTTTGTTGTCATTGACATCAACCACATTTATGGTTATTTTAGCAGTTGAAGAACGTGATACCCTACCACCATCCTCAGCCTTTACATGGAAAGTGTATGATTCTTGTTTTTCTCTATCAAATGAAATATTTGGCCTGATGACACCTGTCTGTGGATCAATGGTGAATTCATCGCTCGTATCTGAAATGGAGAGGGTGACTGCAGAATTCTCTCCATAATCAGGATCAGTCACAGTAATTAGTCCTACCGTACCATGTCTTGGAAGGTTTTCTGGGACATAGAAATTGTACTCATTATGAGTGAAAATTGGGCTGTTATCGTTCTGATCAAGAACAGTAACAAAAACCGTGGCATTGGTCATTAAGGGTGGTATACCATTATCTCTTGCCAGAACAGTGAAATAATATTTTTCCTGTTTTTCTCTATCTAGTTCGTTCACTGCAGTTAAGACACCTGTGCGTGGATCCAAGTTGAATTCAGATGGAGCATCCACACCCAGAAGGTAACTGATCTCAGCATTTTGCCCACTGTCTGCATCTGTTGCACTTATTTTTGTCAACTGGGTGCCAGGAGAATTATTCTCAGGAACAGATAAGCTTATGAAAAGCTGAGTAAAAACTGGAGCATTGTCATTTTCATCTTTTACTTTGACGAGGAGCAGTGATGACTGATTCAAAGGTGGTTTACCAGCATCTGCAGCAAGTAATTTAATGGCATATTCTCTTGTGGACTCATAATCAAGGTATGCAGCAGTTTCAAGGAGAAACTGATTGCTGAATACAGGCCTTAATCTGAAAGGAACTTCATGATCTGTGAAGCATGTCACCCTACCATTTTGCTCAGCGTCCTTGTCAGTCACAGTTATTAGAGCAATTTTGGTGTTGAGTGGAGCATTTTCTGAAAGAACCACAGTGCCATTAGTTGGATTGATGATATATCTAATGTCAATTGATGGAACATTATCATTAACATCTGTAATATTTACCAGCACCATTGCTCTTGCAGGCGTTGATCCACCATCACTAGCCAAAACAAGTAATTTGTGACTCGGTGCTTCTTCTCTATCCAGTAGTTCTTTAATTGTGATAAGTCCAGTGGTAGTGTTAAGGTGAAATAGTTTCTTAGCAATATTTGAGATTAGATTGCTGAAATAGAACTGAATCTTGGCATTTTCACCAATGTCAGCATCTGTGGCATGGAGCTGTGTCACCGAAGTACCTACAGGAGCATTTTCTGGTATACTAACTTCAATTTCCTGCTCCTTGAAGACAGGATGGTTGTCGTTAGTATCAGACACACTTACTTGCAAAATGGCAGTACTCGATCTTTGAGGAAAACCACCATCTTCAACCTTTACTTTCATCACATAGGTATCCTTCTCTTCCCTATCTAACTCCCTTTGTACTATTAGTTGTGGCATCTTATCTCCTTCTGGTGTTTCAATGACATCAAGTCCAAAAATGTTTTGGCCCTGGAAAACATAAAATATTTTTATTTATGTTAATACATATTAAATAAATTAAAATAAAATTGGATCAAATATCTAAACATTAAAACCGAAACATTAAATCTACTGGAAGATAAAATAAGTAAAACACTTGAAAGTATATGTGTAGGAAATTGTTTTCTAAACAGAACCTCAATTGCACAAGAAATAACAGCAAGAATCAACAAATGGAATTATATCAGGTTAAAAAAGTTTTGTACAGCATAGTAAACAATCAGGAGACTGAAGAGACAATCCTACCGAATGAGAAAAAATTTTGCTATCTACTCCTCAGACAGTGGCCTAATATCTAGAATATACAAAGAAATCAATGAAATTAAATCACTTAAAATTGAAGACCCAGTCAAGAAATGGGCAAGAGACATGAACAGAAACTTCTCCTAGGAAGAAATACAAATGATCAACAAATATATTAAAAAATGTTCAGCATCACTGGTCATTAGAGAAATGAAAATTAAAACAATGCTAAGATTGCATCTTACTCTAGAAAGACTAGCAATCATTAACAAGGCAAAAAATGAACCCTACTTTATTTTTGGTGGGAATGTAAACTAGTAAAACTATTATGGAAATCATTATGAAGATTTCACAAAGAACTGAAATTAGAAATTCCATATGACCTAGCTATCTCCCTGCTAGGTATCATCTCCAGAGAATATAGACATCATATTACATCTATACATGCATACCAATGATTATAGCAGCACAATTTGTAATACCTAAAACCTAGAAACAGCCTGTATACTCATCAAAAGACAACTGAACAAATAAAATGTGTTATTTATATATAATGGAGCATTAATGACAAATTTGATACATTTGTTGAGGCACATGGAACATGATATGTTAAGTGAAATTAACTGGGCATGTAAGATTACATGCCATTCTGTACCTCTCATTAAAATGAAAGAAAGAACAAAGAGAATAATAAAGGACAGATAGGAACAAGGGGATGGATCTCTGGCAATAGGGAAATAGACCAAGGGAACAAGGTGAGGAATGAGGAGGAGGGGGAAGGGAAACAAGTAGAATAAAATATGCTTTATATAAGAACTTAGTAACCTCAATTAATGTAACCATTATATGTCATAATATGAGCTATGATTAATAATGTCAACAAGAATGAGCAATGAAATAGGGGAATTGAATGGCTAAGGAGAGAAGGAGAGGGAAGGAGAAGGGGCTTAATAAAGAAACAATATGTAGTATGCACACATAATCACTGCCCCCCAAGATAACTGTAAACTGTATGAAATGCAAATACCTACTACTAATTTTTTTTTATTTTTTTACCTTTTACCTTTGTGATACTGTGCAGAGAACAATTTCAAAAGAATTTGCAGACATAACAAGTTTTTCTGTTAATACAATAAAAGTTACAATATCAATAGGTAGTAAAATTGTGCATTCTCATTTTAAACTTTCATTTTCAGAAAAAGTTATTGCAAATGTTATGTGTGTGATATATTGCCAGGCATTACTTATAAAATATATAACCCTACTTGTGACAAGCACATATATGTACAATCCAAAAGCAAAACAAAAATGCAGAGAAGAAAATGACATATATAATCTGAATGCAAGAATAATTTACACATGTGTGTTTACATGGATTTTGTTTAGCTGTTCCACCGAAGACTCATGCAGTTATAGGTGTGGCTTTTGCAGAGGTGACGGGATCTAAAGTGTGTGATCAGTTCATGGTACAATGCTCAAATTAAGGGTATGTAATTATTAAATCAATCCACTGATTATTTTGGCACTGCCCTAATCCTAGTAGCCTAGATTGAAAATAAAAGGGACAAAAAAAAAAACCCTGCTAAGTTCCCTTTGTTGCTTTTGTTACTTTCTGCCAACAATGAAACTGTTTCTCCTCTGTGATGCCTGTCTGACATGCCATCGTGCCTTAGACTCAGCTGATGACAGACTACAACTCTACAAACCGTAAGCTAAATAAAACTTTTTTTTTCTTAACTTGTGGGTTTTGAGTACTTTTTGTCAGCAATGAGAAAAAACTAATACAATTTGATACTGAGAATGGGATAGTTGTTACAACTATACTTATGTGGTTTAATTGCCTTTGAAGCTGGTTTGTGAGTAGGGAAAGATTTAGAAAAGATTTAGAGACACCAGCTACAAAAGTAAAGCTGGAATGCCTGAGGCTACACTTGGTGAGAGATTCTGGTCAGAACTCAGAAGACCAGATTACTGACAGAAATTCTGCTAGTAAGTATCAGGCTCAGGAGGTTTCTGCTGAGAAAAAGAACAGAAAAGAAAAAAGAAAAGAAAAGGCAAGACAAGACAAGACAAGACAAGACAAGACAAGACAAGACAAGACAAGAAAAGAAAAGAAAAGAAAAGAAAAGGAAAGAAAAGAAAAAAGAAAATCTGATTTGGCTTTTAGACTCCAGATGATGGGTATTATGACTTGGCAGAAAGTTTGTCTACAATTTGATCATTTCTGGAGACTACTTGAGACTAATTAATTAAGGCAATTAATCTTGCAGAAGAATTTTCAAAGGAATCTAATATTGAAATGATTCCATGGCTACTGTTGGGATCTTTTAGAGAGAATTATGTTGAGAATAAAGAACATAGAGTCCAGGAAAATGATTTAAAATATTTTTAATTTGGACAAAAAGAAAGCTCCAGTAAAGCTGTGTACTGCAATTAAAAAACAGAGAAAAAAATTCATCACCAAAAAAAAAAAGAAACAAGAAAAAATCAAGTATTTTAAAAAAAGACAAAAGATGGCCTGAAGAACCTGAAAGAACCAACAGAACTCCAGTCTCTGCTGCAAAGGTAAAGAGTTACAAAGGTAGAAGTCTTTGCTTTAAAACAAAACAGCCCAAAATGGCTTCAGCCTAAAAATGTTGTTCCTCAAAATTTAGTTCATTGGAAGTTGACCCTTGCAACCGAAAGAAAGTCTGGCTACTGTTCCAATGGACAGCAGATTTTGACATTATTCGTGTGGTGCTGGTTTTAGCTGCATGCAGAATGCAAGATTTTTGGGATCAAAAAGGTTTCCAATCAGATTTCAGAAGAAGGCTTGGGAGCTAGGCAGTATGCACCTGAGTGAGCATGCAGTGTGCAAAACTGTAAGTGTAAAGCCAAAAGGGTTGTGGAGGCCCCAGAAGTTTAGAAAAGCAAAAAATGCAGATCACCTGAAAAAAGTGGCAAGTAAAGAGCAGGGCTCTCACAACTTGTCACAGTTTGCCAGGAATACTAAAAGTAAAACTGTGAGACTTAATATTTACCCTGATGGATTTTAGATTTTCTTTGTTCCCATTCCTTTAAATCTCCCTATCTATATCTTTCAAAATGGTAATGGTTATCTTGTGTCATTACAAGTTAGTGTTTAACTTTCTTTTCATTTGTACTCACAGCTAAAAGTTTACCTTAAGTTTCAGAAGAGATTTTAGACTTAGATTTTTCACCAGTGCTAAAACTGATGATTTTGGCAACTCTTAGAGACAGACTAAATGATTTTTACATAAAGAGATGTACATGAGTCTTTGAGAAGCCAGGGGAAGAATGTTATAGTTTGTGTTTAGATGTCCCTGCAATGTCTCATGTCATATGTGGGGCTTTTTAAGAGATAGCTAGATCTAAATTGTGTAATTCATTCTTGTCGCAATGCTGAAATTAAGGGTATATAATTTCTAAATCAGTACATTAATTGGTTTGGCACTGCCCTAATTCTGATAGCATAAGATTATAAAATGGGCAAAAAAAAAAAAAGACGCTAATGTCCCTTTTTTGCTTTTGTTACCTTCTACTCACTATAAATTGTTTCTCCCCTGTGATGCCTGTCTGCCATGTCACCTGCCTTAGAGGCTGCTGATGATAGACTAAAACTTCTACAAACTATGCATAAAATAACCCTTTTCTCCCTTAACTTGTGATTGTCAGACATTTTGTCTGAACAATGAGAAAAAGGTAACTAAAACAACATGCTGTATTGATTTAGAGTTCTGACACACGTAATGTTGATCACAGGTACACAAAATTGCCAGCTCAGTTTCAAGTCAAGAAAAATTTATGGATTTTGTAACAATCTCATGTAATGCAAAATGTTTTATTTCATTTGTAAGTGATACCATTCTAAATAAGCTTTGGGCTTGGAAACATAGGACAAAAAAAATTGCTGAAACAAGCAAATACTGATGGTAAGTATAAGAGTATTAACATCAAGCTGGGTGTGATAGTGCACGCCAGGTGGTACATTAGGTAGGTGGTAAATTCAGCACTCTGGGAAGCTGAGACAGAAGGGTGAAAATTTAAGGTTAACTTGGACAATTTAACAACTTAGGAAGACACTGTTTCAAAATGAAAACTAAATAAAGAACTGGGTATATAACTCAGTGAGAACTCAAAGGGTTCAATCAGTAATACTAGAAAAATCAAAAGGGAGTTATATTTTATGCTGAATATGAAATTCCCAAGAGAACCATTTATTTTGTTTTGAAAAAAAATTAAATAGACAACACTTGTTGCTAAGTGAACTGCATTGTGAAGACCTGCATTTTTACATACTCATATGAAAGTCACCAAATTACTGCTTATTGAATGATAATAAAGCAGCACTTTTGGAGCTATAAATCTGGTATTGTCCTCCAGAAAATGCATACATTGCCAGTAAATACTAAAAATATTTCCAAAGGGTTTGGATTCTAGAACTGATTAAATAAAAACTGCTTTTTCTATATATCCAGGAATGTTGGTTGAAAAATTATTTCTGAGATTTCACTACTGATTGCTTTGTGATTTTTTATCCAAAATTATTAGCAAGAATAATATTGCTTACATAATCAATGATGTGATGCCATTTAGATTCTATGCACCATTTCTGGAATATTTCTGTCACCATTCATTTGAAACATTGTCAAGGGAAATACAATAAAAATGTGTTCTAAATGACTTCAGCTATTATTCACGTATTTGTCAATAACCCTAAATTCACCAAGTCCTTCCTTATTTTAAAGGTATATTACAGAAAAAGAGTAGTATGCAAGAAAACACCAAATGCCTTTAGAAGAAACGAATTTGCACTAAAATTTTAATGGTAGTCCCATACATAAAATGTGTATGATGCCATACATATTGTGTACTTTAATTAGTGGCTTAACAATGTCTGCTTAAAAGGCATTATTATACAAAGGTGTTTTTCTTCCCTTCTAAATATTAATCCAAACAAAAATTCCTTTTTTCCTCTGTTTTACAATAGTTGAATGATAACTTTATTTTTCTTTCTGACAAAAATGTAGTTGGCAAGGAAGGTTCATAAACTGAGTTTTTTGTACCAGGTTCTGTCCTACTATGTATTCTTTCTTCAGATCTTTTTACTATATAATAGATATTACTGTATTTTTATGGTAATATGTAGGTGTCATTTTGTTTACTCTGAGAGAATAAGCAAAACATTCAATTATGTTATGTGGAATATGTACTCAAAATATTTCATGTGCAAACAAATTCATAACTTTAAAAGCTAGGAAAAGTGAGATTTAATTGATATCAGTGTTGCTAGAGCATGATATCAGATTTAAGAGTGAAGCAAATCCATCAATTTCTCATTTTTTAAGTCTACAGTATTCTTCATTTTGTTTTGAAGAAGCAGATTTTAACTTTCAGGAAAAAAGTAAAAACTTTTAAACAATAGATTAACAGTTTGATCAATCCATGTTAAGAAAGGAAAAAAAGATAATTTCATTTACTCTATTAATCTCTTAGGAGGAATATTATCACTCTCCCTTGCTTTCTGTCCCTTTTTCTCTCTTTAGTTTCAGTAACTTTCAAGGTTTCACCTCGGAAAAACTACTTAATACATGTAAGTGTTTAAAGTATTAATTGAACTTGATCCAGGGATTTTTAGTATTATTCATTTTATTGTAAAATGCTCCCTTTTTAGGAATATATTTTCAAGAATGTGATTTTAGTTACTGTTTTTAATAGAAAAGTCATGTGAAACAAATGAAGTGTCTCATTTAAATGTTAATAGTCAGCTCTTTTCTGCAGCTGCTTCTTTGTGTTTAAGTATAATGAATGGACTTATGAGAAAACAAAGATCCTATCTTGAATTCCTGAGCATCAATATTACAATGGATGAACAAAATTCAAACTGCATGGGAAATACTTCCCAGAATCAACAACTGGGATCTCATCTTATTAAAAAGTCTTTGCATGTCAAAAGAAATCTCCAACAGAATGAAAACAAAACCCAAAAATTGGGAAAAAATCTTAGTCAACTGTCCCTCAGACAAAGGACTTCTATTTAAAATATATAAATAATTTTAAAAAAATCAAGTCCCTGAAATTCAAAGACCCATTCCAAAAATGGGTATCTGGGATGAATACACACTTCACAGCTGAAGAAATACAAACGGCAGATAAATATATGAAAAAATGTTCAGCATCATTGGTCATTAGTGAAATGCAAATTAAAGTAACACTGAGATTCCATCTCACTCCATAAAAAATACACAGGATCAAGAAAACTACCAATAACAAATGCTGGTGAGATTGTGGGGGAAAAGGAACTCTTCTGCACTGTTTGGTGGGAGTGCAGACTGGTGCAACCACTGTGGAAATCAGTCTGGAGGTTCCTCAAAAATCTGGGATTGGTGGTCCCCCTAGACCCAGCTATTCTGCTTCTCAGCATATTCTCAGAAGGCCTAAAACCATCATACCACAGTGATATATGTGTATTCATGTTTATAGCAGCACAGTTTGCAATAGCTAAATCTTGGAAACAACCCAAATGCCCATCAACTGAGGAATGGATAAAAAAGATGTGGTATTTTTATACAATGGAGTACTACTCAGCTATAAAGAAGGACCACACTGAGGTTTTTATAGGTAAATGGATGTGACTTGAGATAATACTCATAAGTGAAATAAATCAAACTCACATGTGTAAATATCATATTGTCTCCCTTGTGTAAGAAACTGAAAGAGTAAATAAGATACAAAATCTTCAATACATATCTTGAAACACTAAGAAATTGCTCAAAGAGAAAAAAATAACTCAGGGAAAAGGAGAAAAGAAGGAAGAGAAAAGAAAATAAAAGATATAAATTTGTATGTATACACTTAAGATTACTAAGATGATTACACTACTAATTCTATTAGTTCTTGGAACAAAACAATTAACATTCATAGAATTAGGTCAATTTTGCATGTCTATATCTGGTTATTTGAGTAACAGTTTTAAGATAACTATGCAGAAAAACAAAATTTGTTATGTACCTACCACCTTGCTTTTCAAGCTTTTGTTGTTATTGTTTTGGGCTCTTTATTATAGTTAATTTATTTGTCTCTTGTTTCTTGTTTTTCTTTTGTTTTGTTCTGTTTTGTTTTTCCCTCTAATACAGAAATGATAGATGTACATGTATAGCATTATATATGCCTAGAACTTCTCCTAAAGAGTTTATAAGAATTGATTTTTTTATGTGTGATGGTATGAGCAGCGACATTTAAGAAAAAAGGCATCATGGTAGCCATCGTTGATTCTCTTTCATTTTGTTATGACGTCCAATAATGCTTTTATTCTTTGTTTTTATTGGTTTTAGTCAGTTTTCTATTATGTGATTTCAATATGTGTGAAGGTATGGACAGCTATTTTGAAGAAAACAAGAGGCATTGTATTAACCATTATTGATTTCCTATTGTCTGGTTTTGAAAGCCCGTGAGGCTCTCATTCTTTTGTTTTGATTGGTTTTATACTATTTTGTTTTGTATTAACTTATTGTGTGTGAAGTTATGGACAACTATTTCAAAGAAAGCAGGAGACATTATGGTAGCCACTGTTGAATTCCTGTTATCTTGTTTTGAGATCTTGTGTTATTTGCATTGTTTTTCTCTGATCTGGTTTATTCTGTTTTATACACTTTAAAATAAAAACAAAACAAAAACAAAAACAAAAAACTCAATATTACAATGGACTTTGTACATCATCTAAACTGACTTCCCTCTTTCAAAAAAGGACACTGGGACTCACAGGAATTTTGCGACTTGTCTGTGAGCACACAGATAGTTTACTGAAGAGCCAGATTTGAATGCCACATACCCTATGAATTGAATGGTTTTTCCACCAATCTGCAATTACTTCTCAAAAAAGAGCTCTTCTTGGTGCTCAAGGAGAACGCTCTAATGTGAAAAGTTCTCAGTTGGAGTTAACTATCAAGTGATTACTACTATTGAAAATGAAACAGAACAAAATAAAAGTAACCCCAAAACTGTTTCCTGATATTAGAGTACTGAGCCAGGGTAAAAAAAATTTCTTCCCTGATCTCCTCAAAATGTCTGTAATTTCAGCACCCTAGGAGGCTGAGGCAGAGGTGTCACAGATTTTAGCCCAACCTGAGGAATTTAACAACTTAGCAAGACACTAACTCAAAAAAAAAAAAAAATCCCTAGGGCTGAAGATATAGATCAGTGGAAAGGGCCCTGGACTGAATGCCACATACCCTGCCAAACAAAACACCAAACAAATGAAAACACTTTTACTACTCATGAAGTCTTTCCAAAATTAATTAATATGATGCCTTGGAAGCCATAACCAATATTTTGGTGGTACAACACCCCACGGATATATCAAAGAAATAAGGAAAACTTTTACAACTGATTAATCAGCTCTTTATAGACTCAGAGACAGGCTAAATCAAAAAAGGCCTAGGGTGCTCATGAAAGCATGGATGTCTTCAAATGACTAATTAATAGACATTTAGGTAGACATGACTAAGGATATATAGTCAAATTTTTTCATGTGATACAACATTATAAAATAGTATAAAACTCAGGAGTTGAGAACATTTGTGATAAAATAAATCCACTGAAAAATATTAGATTAATAAATGCTGTTTTAACATGATGTTTGTATTAGTTCATTATATAATAATATCAACTTTTATGCTTCAGTCATATCCAGAATTTTCAATTAGTTTTAACTTGCTTAACTCTAGATGGTGATAAATTAATCACTTATCTATTTTATCAAATAGCATAGAGACATTTTTAGTTTACTATTTTAACATTACTAACAACTCATAATATCATGAAATGAGATTAGAAAAGTGGTTTCCCTATAGAAAAGAATCAATGTTTCTGTACTAGAACCCTAATTGTCTGTAACACACATTAAAACATATACCCATAGAAAACATTTTTTGTGTTACATGTTCTATGTCTAAGATTGGAAGGTAGATTGGCAACAGGTACTGATATTTGACTGATAGAAATATTCAATTTATGATGTGGGAACATTTCATAAGTTATACTTTTTCTAATGTTAATAATAAATGTGTTTTCTATGTATATAAAAACAGAATATTGAAAAACCATTGCTTAATTAATGAAATATAAATGCCCCCTTAAAATTAGAAGCAAAATATCTCCCCAAAACTCTATCATTGGGCATTGTGTTCCCCTTCACACAGTGTTTTTAAGTATCCATATCCTGTTCTAGTAGAACTAATCATTTTCTGAAAGACAATTTAAATTTGATGCAAAAAAAGTTCTACACTGATGCAGGACATGAGTAAGAGTTGAATTTTAATCATCAACTATACATATTAGAATCACTTATACCTTTTATATCACATTATTCATGAAAATAAGTGATTACATGAATTAGTAAACATATTGCAAATATTTATTTTAAATTTGCTCTTGATTCTTATAAATAGTTTGAATGCATTAGCATAGTACCTAATAAAAATAATTGAAATATATTCAAGTATCTAGTTAATGGCAAATGTTACAAAACTGAGCAACTATTGTGATAATAAAAATCAATTTATATACAAAATACAATATAAAGTCCAGTCAGCTTGATAATCTAATGATTTAATGGTACAAACTTGATTTTAGAGCAATGAGGCTATGAAAAGAAAATGGCTACAGCCAGGCCCAAGCCTCTCTCTGTGAGTCAGCACCATTTGCAGACTGTGGAAGGAGAGAACCAGGCCTCACTCGGAGGAGATCTCCCCCTGGAAAACAGCACCATATGTGGGCTGCTGCCTGAGTGGGGACAGCAAGACCCAAGACTCTCTCTGTGAGTCAGCACCATTTGTGGACTGCAAAGGGAGAGAAACAGGCCTCATGGGAGGAGATCCCTGCCTGGAAACCAGTGCCATGTGTGGGCTGCTTCCAGAGTGGGGACAGCCAGACCCAAGCTTCTCTCTGTGAATCAGCACCATTTGTGAACTGTGGAGGGAGAGAACCAGGCCTCATTGGGAGGTGATCCTTGTTTGGAAACCATACCATTTTCATTGTGTTGTTGGATTGGGTTCTGTTCTCTTTTGTTTTGTCTGATTATATTAAATTTGATGGCATGAACAGCTATTTGAAAGATAGCAATACATATTATGGTAGCCATTTTGGATTTATTATTGACCTGTTTTGAAGTTCTTTATTGCATTCATTGTTCTGTTTTTACTGTTTCTATTCTATTTTGTTGTGTTCAGTTTTTGCTATGTCCGAAGGTATCTGCAGCTATTTTGAAGACAATAAAAAGCATTATGGCAACTATTGCTGATTTCATAAGGTTTTGAAATACATCATCACTTATACTTTTTTTTATTGGTTTTGTTCTGTTTCATTTTCCATGGTTTTATTCTCTTTAAAATAAGATAAAAAATAAAAGAAGGAAAATTTCTTGTTATTTATGTTTCTTAACTTTATATTAATTGTATTTCTTCTACCTCTAGACAGTTTACCAAATCATAAATAGGATTTTGACCAGAGAAAAATGACATCATCACATTGAATTCAGCATTTTAAAATGTTTAACAATCTACTATCGTTAAAAGGATTTGATGTATATTTATAGCTCAGTGTTGTCAATATTTGAGAAATTGTGATTTCACTAAACTAGTGTTTGATAATCAAACCATAACTTCAAAGGCAATCACCTGAGTGTTACTTTAGTGTCCAAGCTTCTTTGGGCATGCTAAGAAGTGTATGAAAGGAATTTAGCACAACTCCATATAATTTATTCGTTAAACACCATAGTCAGTAGTTGAGTGAGTCATAATCTTTCCTGTTATGCTATCATTTCCATCAAAATACTTCCTAGAAATTCTCTACTTCAACATTTTTATAGCTAGATTCCCAGAAAGCATTTTAAAAGCCCAGAATTATTCATAGGATTAGTTAAACTGAAATCTCCATTAGATATTCTTTACAATTGTTAGTAAGTTCTTCTGTTTAGTTCAGATCAACATTGCCACATACTTGCTCTTGGTTTCATTATCTTTCAAGAAAGAGCATCTTCCTTCTGCTACAATGGTAGATCAAAGCAACTAGTTGTATTTATTTATTATAGTAGGGACTTTAAATAGGATCTTAATCTGGACCTTATAGATGTTAAGATTTATATCTAAAGATACCCCCAAAGTCTCACATACTCAGGGCTTTTGGTAGGTAATTTGTTCATGAGTGTGCTACTCATTAATGGATTATTCCACTGATGAGTGTATAGCTGGATGTGATGTTGGGAGGTAAAACCTGGTAGGAAGAGGTGGGCCACAGGAATTGTGACTTGGAAGGGTATGTCTCCCTCCTTCCTTTCTTGATTGTTCTCTGCACTTTCTGCCACCAGGTCATGAGCTGCTTCTACTCTGCCATGCCCCTTGCCATGCTGCCCTGCTTTGGTGCTAGACCTCTACAAAATGTGAGCCAAAGTAAACCTTTCCTCCATTAAATTCTGGATTTTGGTACTGTGTCTCAGTGCCGTGTCCTTCTCTAGCCATGTTCTGTTGACAAAATCCAAACATGGAAGAAGATAGATCTTCAAGGAGGACATCTTCTAAGAAAAGGCCGCAGCATAAAAATTGATTTTGTGGGAATGGGTTAATGCTTCTTGGAAACTATTGTGTTAACTTGTGCTCTGATCTGGTTTGGAAAATTTTTTCTTCTTTTTTTCCCATGCACAAAATCAATAAACAAAGTACAGAAACTCCCTAAGAACAAAGGGGTAATTAATAAAATGTTTTTCTACAATTAATGGTGTAGTGGTCTGACATTGAGTTGGACCAATGAAACCAAGGTCAGATTAGAAGTTTGGGACCCTTTAATGATAATAATAATGACCAGTTGGCTGGGGCTGCCTGGGAACCTCCATGCAGAAAGGCCATTATGTTACTATGTTTTGTCTTTTAAAACAGACAGGGTAGATAACACATCCTTGCAGCTGCAAGAACATTGCAGGGGGATAGTGGGACTAAATCATGGCTGAATATGGTCTTGTGTTTTGCAGGCTTTTGGCTAGGCTACCGCAATGGAGCATTTAGAACAGTTCGACCCCCTATAGTACATTAGACCTCCCTAAATGAAGATTGATATTTTAAAACAATTGTTAAGATTTTTTTCCCATAGGTAAATGGGGAAACGATTCAACTAATTGAAAACCAACCAGTAATCTATTAGTAGCCAAAACACACTTCAAGGTCTTTAACTAAGTATAAACTTTCTGCCTACGCTGACGAATCATGTAACCATAGAAACCGTGTAACCATAGAAACACCTACTGATCTCATTCTTTTTATCTAAACTTTCAAACTCTGCCAAGAAAGAAAGTACAAAATATTCTGTTAGAGCTTGCAAAAGAGTAGTAGTAGTAGTAGTAGTAGTAGTAGTAGTAGTAGTAGTACAAGCAATAAATGAAACAGATTCACGCAGTCTCTGAGCTGTTTGTGCATCTATTCTCCATGTGCCGACACTCAGCCCATCTTCAGGGACTCTGTGGACCTAGCCCGGCTGGACTGGCATCTCAGGGATGAGAAAGTAAGACACTAGGTATCACAAATATTAACTACTGGACATTGATAAAGAGATTTCTCTTTTAAAAAAATTTATATTGGTGTAGCTAGATACACTTTAGAGATTTTTTACTAGCCTATTTAAAAATTTTTTTACAACTATTGGCTTCACACTTAGGCCATAATAGCATGCAGACACTGCTGATACCTAGTTTTAATTACTGTTTTGAGTCCAAGTGAGGAAGTGCTTTTAGGAGTTAAGAAAATGAGAGATGGATCACTGAGAGTATGATATGGAAAAGTTCTCCCTGGATCCTCTATCTATTTCTGAGCCACCATTCAGAGTGCAGTTTTCCTCTGTCATACTATTTCTCACTTGAAGTCAGGCAGTAATAGACTGAATCTACTGAAGCTGTGAGCCAAAATGAATAGCTTTTATTTTTTAATTTTCAGGGTTGAGTATTTGGAAACAACAACACAAACATGGCTAACTGGAGCCACAGAACTGGTGTCATTGCTATGACTGCACCTGAGCTTGTGAAATAGAAACCTTTAGAAATGGTTTATAGGAGTTTGAAAAAGTTTGGAGATGCTGCCTAGAGAAATCTGATGATGCTGTAAACTGAGCTTGATGGGAGATACTGGTCAAAGTAAAGAAGACCAGAATGCAGATAGAAACGCTGAGTGTAAAGATCAGGATGAAGAAGTTTCAGTTGGAAAGTTCTCTCCCTATTGACAATTGCCTGCGTATTAACAGAAAATTTGTCTTTATTTTGTCCATGGACTGATACTTTGTGGGAGAATGAGATTCAATGCGATGGAATTATTAATTTGGAAGAGGAAATTTCAGAGCAGTTCAATGTTCAGGATGTGGAATGGGTACTACTGGCTGCTTTTAGTCACATATAGAGTGAAAATTATGAGCAAGAAGCAGATATGAAAAATTTGCAGTTTCATCAGAAAAGAAGATACTAAAATGTTGGAAAAAGGACAGTGTATTCACCTTGTATCCAGCTACATTACTAAATTTGGTTATTACTTCTAGAATGCTGAGATTCCATCTCACTCCAGAAACAATGGCCAAGATTAAAAAGTCAACCTACAACAAATGATGGAGGGGCTGTGGGGAAAAAGGAACTCTTCTCCACTGTTGGTGGGAGTGTAGACTTGCGCAACTACTGTGAAAATCAGTGTGGAGATTCCTCAAGAAGCTAGGATTAGAGATCCCATTCAACCCAGCTATCCCTCTTCTGGGCATTTTTCCAGAAGAATTGAAAACATCATACCACAGTGATATTTGTGCACCCATGTTTATAGCAACCCAATTTGTAATAGCCAGATTTTGGAAACAACCCAAGTGCCCATCAATCAAAGAATGGATAAAAAAGATGTGGTATTTTTGTACAATGGAGTACTACTCAGCTATTAAGAATGATTGCATTGAAACTTTTGTAAGTAAATGGTCACGACTTGAGACCATACTCATAAGTGAGATAAATCAAACCCACATGTGTAAATACCGTATTTTCTCCCTAGTGTAAGAAACGGAAAAGTATATATGATCCAAAATCTATAATAAATACTATGTAAGGGTAAAAAACAGCTCAAAGAGCAAAAGTAATTGGGAAGGGAAAAGGCAGAAAGAGAAAAGGAAAGAGGAAAAGATATAAACCTGTATACATATATATGTAAGATAACTAAAATGAACACACTGCTGAATGTATTCGCTATTGAGAAAGAACAATTAATACTCATATGATTAGATCAATTTTACATGTCTATATCTGTTAATGTAAGTAACCATTTTAAAGATAATGATACGCAATATTGCAACCATTGTCAAGTTTCTATCATCTGGTTTTGTAAACCTGCAGTGTTACTGTTGTGCATTTACTCTAGTCGTTTGTTTGTCTCTTTTGCTTGTTGTCATTGTTATATATGTCTTTTTTCTTTTTTTTTCTTCGCTTAAATAAAAAAAAGGACAATGTGGTGGACAAAAGATAAATATTTCAAAAAAGCAAGCATTAGCATAAAAAATGTATACAGATACAATGGAGTATGACTCTGCCATGAAGAATGCTAAACTTGAATCATTTGTAGGAAAAAGTTTTCACCTTGGACCATAATGTTGAGTGAAATAAATCAGACACACAAGCTTAAATATTGCATTGTTTCTCCAAGAAATTCAAAATATAAATAAAGCACAAAATAAAAGTAAGATATTATGACATAAATATAAGTAGATAAATGATTTTTTTGCAAATAGGAAAAGAGATGGAGATATGGGGGAGGGAAAGGTGGAGAAAGGGATAAAAAAAGAACTGAGATGTGATATATATATATATATGTATATGTATATATATATATATTATATATATATATATATATATATATATCTTCCAGGAGATTTGTAATCATTATGTACTGCAAGCATGTACTGATAAGAAATAAAAATTGAAAAAAGCATGTCCTTTGCATTAGGGTAATAGGAACGATGACTTGAAGGCATCTCAGAAATTAGTAAGACTCCACGCTTTACAAGTTCAAAAGCACAAAACTGTAAGGCTTTCTTTTTAGAAGAGAGTCCAGGATGCCTGCTGGAGTTGGGCCACATAGGTCCTTGGTTTCTGGGATTCATTTCCAGGTGCTCAGCTATCCAGGTATTAAGTATTTGCAACCATGATTCAAGAAGCCCTGGCCATTGGTAAAGTTCATGGCAGACCTTGGCATCATCCACTTGGTGCTCGTTTTATAGCCATGGAAAATGCAAGATTTGGCGGGTAATGGAACTATGACATAGATTTCAGAAAAGGGGTAGGTGACCATCTAATCTGCCTTTGAGAAGGCAGTGACTAAAGCTGTGAGAAGATGCAGAATGTACATTGGAAACCCCAGGAAGTTGGAGATGCCAGTTACATGAAAAGTCTATTGAGAAAATCCACAAATTGGAAACAGAGACACCCTGAGAGAGACCAGGTGTGCTGCAATTGGTAATGACATGGGGTTAGGGCCTTCCAAATCATTTGAAATTCATATCTCCCCACACCCTTCCCTGGGTAGTAGATATGAAAATAAATTATTTAATGTTTTCCCTATGTGGTTTTGGTTTTGCTGAGGTCCCATTATTTTCTGTCTCTCCATTTTCACTTTTTGGACTGGAAAGTTTACCTTGTGTCATTATGTATTGGAAGTATTTAATCTTGTTTTTGAATTTTACAGGGACCCACAGCTAAGAGTCTGTCTTGAGTCTCAGAAGAGACTATGGATCTGGGCTGGACTTGTCAGCAATGCTGAAAATGGTAAGACTTTAGTAAGCACCAGTTTTTTCTTTTAACCATTCATTATTTTCATTACTAACAGAGACATTTTCCTTGTTCAATTGTCCTTAAAGTTCAGGCTAGTTATTCTTTTATTTTTTCCTTGTCCACCTATCTAACATGGATGCTTCTAAGAAGTTTCTTTTTTTATATTAAAAAGCAAAGCAGTAAAAAGTGTAGAAATAATACAGAATTTAAAAAGACAGTAAAAATTCAACAGTGCTTAATATATTGCATATTGTTATCTTAGAGACTTCTGCAGCCAGCGGGATCATTGGCAACATCTAAGAAGCTTCTTAGCCTCAGAGAGTATCTTGATGCTTTCATAAACCAATAACAATACTATAATAAATTAAGGTTTGTTTTAGCAAATCTCTTACTTAAAATGTTATTTAAAATCTATTTCATTTAGAACAAAGATAGAATATTCAAATATGTTTTGACATAGGTCTCCTATAAAATTGGCTTCATAAAGATGATGATGATTGACTTATAAAGAAAGGGATAGAAAAATAAAACAAAACAAGAGCTCACAGCATGAGAAAGAAGAGACAAAATCCGATTTTTTTAACTTATGGTATATGAATGAAGTGTAAATGCAGCAATTCCAGATGGTGAAAACTGTATGAGAAAATATTCATATTTAGCAATAACACTGTTATACAGAGGCATAAGAGTAGCAGTGACAAATCAAGAGGAAACGTTTGATTCAAGAGATGAGCTAAAGAAGGTAAATAGATGACATTTTTTAAATTGAGAAGCAGTGTTGCTATCATATTTTTTCTATATATTACATAAAGTATGTATAATATACTAAATTTAGGTGGTAAAATAAGCTTTTTATAGAGTACAAAGCATCAGTTCTTCAAAAAGTTGAGAAAGAGTGTAATATTAAACTGTAGAATAAACCAAATAACTATTATTTATAGAAATTTTATTCACATTATTAAAAAGCCTTATAGAATTTTTTAACTTCTTATGATATCCCAGCTTCTAAGATAATTTTAGTATTTTGTCATATAGTAGAGAAAATGGAAGCACAAACACAATAATCAAAAAGTGTAGGAAAACATATGTAATTGCTACTACCACTACAGAGGAATTACCATTATCATCAAAAAAGTTTTATTTCTAGTCACAAAAAGATTTTGCAGATAAATGATGGCAAAAAAGTAAAACTAATAGAGCTGAAGACTTATTGATAAAATAAAATGTCATAACTGACTGAAAGTCATTGGTGAAATTTAGAAATTTTAAGTGTTCTGTGATTATAAAGATTTAAAATAATTCCATGTTCTTAATGGTTCCATGATCAACTCAAAGTCAAATGTCGTTTAACAAAATAAATAAATTTTTCTCCTTACTATCATTAATGTAAAAACATATTAATTGCAATGTCTATTATTAAGCTCCTCAGAGACAGTGACTATTTCTCAAGACTTTCATTTTGGGTACTGATTAGATGTGTTAAATTTAGATAACTAAAATTAGACTAAAATTAGATATTATTATTTACCTGATACAATTAAGATGAAATTTAACACAACAGATTTCTGTTATTTATATTTTTGCTTCATTATGATGAAAAAAGTTAAAACACATTTCTATATATAAAATAACCCAGGAATGGGATATGTTCTTGACAGTACTCTACATAAAATCTCTTATTAAATGGAACAATTAAATGGACAAATGTTAATTAAGTTAGATAATCCAAAACACTCGTAATACTTAAAAATTATTTGCTTCATTTAATGAAACAAGGTTCATTTTCTCTAATAGTCCTTTTCATATTGTGTAAATTCATGCTTGTTTTCTTAGTTTCATACAAGTGTAGAGGTGTGTCCATATAGCAATTAAAATATAATTCTATTAAACATTGTTCCAGTGTATTAAAAAATAAGAAATATATTTCTTTTTTGTTATTGTTGTATCTGGAATCAAACTGAGGACCTTGTACTTACCAGGCAGACTCTGTGCTGCTAATCTATATCCCCAGCCTCACAATCCATTTCTTGTGGTTTGGCATCCAGAATCATATTTACATTTCACAGCAAAAGAAGAAATATATAAACAGCTCTATTTGTGTCATTTTAATTGCTAAAGTATGTATCTGTGTGTGTATGTACATGGGTTCATGTACATTGTTTTCGTGAGCTTAGATCTCTAATGATTATTTAACATTTTAAGGGCAAAGCACTTGTAACCTGTTTGCATAATAAAATTGTGAAATTACAATTTCTGATAGCAAAGATCAATGAGTAAAAAACATTTCAAAATGTTCTGTGTTTTTTAATTAAAATGATCTCATTACTTGCCTTCCTTTGGTAATTTCTATATGCATGTAGAAACTAAAAAATACTTCAGCAAAGATCTACTAAAAGTTAATTTGTTTTTGAAGCATTTATTTGATCTATTATGATACTAGGATATTTAACTATTCACTGTTTCTTGATTGATTTTGTGAAGATGACACCAAACTGATAACTACAAAGGAATATTCATATCTCTAGTATTTTATTTTAAAATGAGAACCGTTTTCAGGTGTGTTTTAAATTTTGATATAAAGAAAAGCTGTCTACGAAGGCTGGTCCAATCCCACATATGGTACAAGTATAAATTTTTATAAACTGTTTTATAAGTTAAATTCAGTTAAGATCATAAAATTTCCCCCATAATGACTGCATTGGTTTTATCATCACTTCGGGTATAAAGTATCATCTCCTCTGATATAAAAGTTAACCTATTGATTTATTTCAATTAGATTGAATCATCATAATTAAGTTCAATAAGAGGGCCTCTCCAAAGCAAGGTGTGTCATTATAGTCAATATGAAGTGGTGTATACAAAAAAAAAATTCATGTCAAGTCAATTACCCCCATTAGGGTATTTATTATACTTGATTAGCATTGATCAGAATCATGAAAGCTTATTTTTTAATACATTGGAAGAATGTATAATGTGACAGTATTTTAATTACTGTATGGACATATCACTACATTTGTAGGTAAACTAAGAAAATTAAAGGCATGCTTAGCATGTAGAAGGTCCTGCGTTCAACACCTAGAATCAAAAAATAAAATAAAATAAATAAATAAATAAAATACATTAAAAAAATATGAATCCAACTAGATCTGTGGAAAACCATACATTTGAATTGAAGAGTTCTGTACCACCAAATTTTGTCTTATTTAAAAATATTTTCACCTTAAATTTTGTCATCCCTTTTTGAAAAAATAAAATTAAGTATCAAACTGATTATTATTTAGATCTAGTGTTCAATGAAATAACAAATTAAGACTGTGCCTAATAAGAAAATTTAACAGAGTCCTTGTAGTTGGTTGGTAATACTATGTTAAGAGTTATGATATGAATAAATTATTTGGATATAGAAATACATTTGTTTTTCAGATGTTCAATTTATAAGTTCTAGAAGTGAGCTAAAATTTCCCACATATCCATGAGGGATTATTATTAACGGGTATATTTAATTTAAGTGATCAGTGCACTATGAATACTAACCAGGACTCTAATAGTAGTAATGAACTAAAATTTTACTTAATCCTTTTAGTATCAGAGTCTCATTTTGGTGTTAGTGGATAGCATCAATATAAAATATTTATGAAAATGATGAATTTTGTGTCGTCAATTTTCTATAATTTAGGTGCACTTTGATAAAAATCTTGGAATAGTCATTAGCATTTGACTGGGTTTTGCTTTTCAACACAGATCAAAAATGTTATTCTGCACATCATAAAGTTCAGAGACAATAAATTCAAGTAATTATAAAGCTGAAAATATGATCTGCTAAGTAAAACCTCACTTTATAGTTAAAAAAAGAGGAAAAATGTATTCAAACTGTCCTGAATCTCCCGGAGGCAAGTAAGCCAACTAAGCATTCTCAACAGTTATAGACATTGTTTTATGGTCTGCCTGTAATCTGTCTTTACTCCAGTCTCCCAATATTATGCATCTCTTTGAGTTACAGTTCTAAAAATATACTACTTTTTCAGAATAGTGAAGTTTGCTTGCTTTTTGTCTCCACAATACATTATTTGATGCCTTATTCTCAGCAATTTGAGTCAACACTAATTTGAGTCAATCTCACCTAGTAGTACATGAGATTTTTGCAATTTGGATTTTCTCACCTCAGATATCAAAATAAATCCAACTTCATCTTTAGTTTCATAAGTTCAAGAGTGATATTGATCAATGAGATCAATGAGAAAGATGCTTAATTATAAAGGAAACAAGGGCCTGAAAATCTTGATAATGTATAAGGACTCCACCACAGATTAAATTATCTCTTGAGGTTCATAAAAACGATCAGGATGCCTTATGGAAATAGGTTAGAGTAGAATCACCAATCTGGGAAAAGTTGATCTTTAAGCACTATCAGCACAAAATGTCAGTCTGAAACACTGTTATATCCCCCTTAAGGTAACCAATCAGCAGATTGTCACAGGGTTAGTTTAGGAATTTTACTGCCAATAACCTGATAGGTAAGATGGAAGCCTGAAGCAAGGAATGAAGACATCTGTAGCATCTGTATTCAAATTAATTTCCTAGGACTTCCTCCAAGATGGCCGCCCAGATGACACCGTGACCGGGAGGCTCCCTGAACATACCATCAAAATGCCGGAATATAAACTAATATAATAACAGAGAGAAGGAAAAAAGAGGGAGATGGGTCCTCTGGACCCAAGAAGAATCTAAAATGAGAACTGTAGCCCACGGAAAGAGTAAAAGAATGAAATAAACAAAGGCGGAGACCAGAAGCACCTCTGTCCGGAACGGAATCCAATTAGCGCTGCGACCCGAGC
>RJWM01014468.1:0-50445 GCA_004363535.1 Dasyprocta punctata
ACATCACTCATGAATGTCTTAAGATTCACTTTAGTGAATATTTTATCAACTTTGAAATGCATCACATTTCGCTTTTCATTTAACATTTTAAAAATAGTAATATTGAAACTGTCTTGCCCAGATTTAAAGGGATATTAGTTCTCCCCTCACATCTTCTGTCTGGTCTTGTGAGAGTGGCCCATTGTGTACAAGTACAACAGTTCCTTTGCAGGGCTGAATCTTAGACACTAAAGACAGTCTCTCTTCAATGGGGTTACTACAGGGGAAAAAGAAAATTTCAGTGCCTCATAGAAGGGACAATCTAATCCTCTTTGCTGGTACATCTGCTGTGGCAGTTTTGCTCTGCAAATCAAAAGGCATCCCATTAATTAAAGTTCCTTTTCCCTTTCATTTTTATTCAGCTTGTGAAATGTGACCAGTATTCACCAAAAGAGGAAAAAAAAGTTTTGGGACATTTTACACACAAATATCTACCCGAAGGGTGTGCACTTTGATTTGTTGTCTGATTTCCGCTTAGTGTTCTTCCTCTTTTTTTCCCCTCCTTTTAAAGAAGGAGCTCTTCTCTGGCAGATTGTAATACATTCAGAGCGCTTTACAAAACAAAGCTTTCAGTTCTGAGTCAGCAACAAACTCATCTTTGTTCCTGCCATTCTATTAAGGAAAGAAGGCCAATTTTATGCAGGTTTCTATGGCTGGCTTCACAAAAGCATCTCTCTTGTATGTAAGCTCTCTGGCAGGGACAACTGACTCTGAGATCATCGTTTTCAGCAATCACCAGCTGCAATGAAGATCAGAAAAAGAAAATCATAAACTGGTTTATAGAGTGATTTTTCTGAGGAGACTGAAATATGGATCCCTTTGCTGGTGGCAGTTAATAAAGGCCATTGTTGGTTGCCTTTACGTATGCAGCCCAAGGCCTCCTCTACATTTTCTGTTAGCTCCTAACACATTCTGATTGGATATTTACATCATTTGTGTTGAGGAGAAAGTGAAGCACATTTGCATTTTTCTGGGTTTCCCTGGAAATTCTCAGGAATTCTTGTCCTTGATTTGACAGTGTTTTAGTGTGTTTAAGATTACATTAAACTATAATTCACAGTGTGTCCCCAAGTATTTAACATTTGTAACACACAACTAGAGTACGGTAAGTTTCCCAATTGGGCAACAGGGAGCTGATTTAAGACTTGTAAGATACATGGCAAACAGAATAATTCCAAGCATTATCAAGTAATTCTTGAGGCTTTGTCTTTTAAAAAAAGAAGTCAGACACATGAACTATTTGCCATGCAATCTAACAGGACAGTTTGAACATGTAAAATTACATACATGCTAGAATTTCCTTAAAACTGTTCTCAGATAAGTTCATTCATGATTTGATTAAAAAGACATTTGTATATTGAATGTGAGTAGAAAGTCCAGGCCTTCAAAAATGGAACTTCTTTTAACGGCAGGACTTTTCAGAACCCTAAATATGCTGAGATGCATAGCCATTTTATAACACTCCTTCATTCCATCTTTGTTCAATAGAACATCAGCCTGGACTAGTGTTTTAAAGGTCTTACTCTGAGGAAATGCTCTAAAGATCTCACTCTGACCAGTGCCAGTGGATAACTAACCAGAGAGATAAAAAACTCAGGGTATTCTGGACAGTGATGAAGTTTGCAAAAGAAACTACAGCCTCATTTTATAAAAATATAAAAATATTCATATTCAGATGCTATTTGAAATCAGCTATTGAGAAATTACATTGTGAAGTAAGAAAGTACTAGACCTTTCCTCCAAAGAATAATGCTCACCATCTTTTTACAGATAAGAAGTTTTGGCACATCCTGACTGGCTTATGCATTCACAGGTTATATGATTTTTTGTCAGAGTTTCCATGAATGAAAGGAAAAGCTATGATAGAGTTTACATGAGAAGCCTGGGCTGTTTAAATACATGTAAACCTGGCAGCAGGTACCATGTTGCTCTGTCTTAATTCATGTGTGGATGCCAGAAAAAAAATTTTACTGTTTTTTGTTGATGATATCTGCTTGCAAAAGCATTTGTACAATTTTACTTTTTGTTTCTTTAAGCAAGGAATATTTATTGAGTGCCCAATACAAAGCAAACAAGACAGATATGGTACATGCTTTTTTAACTTACTGGTTGAGTGAGGGTAGGGAGAAAGGAGAAATGCCATGCTGTATACTTTCTATTCATGTGATGGTTTGCTCATTCAAGAGGGATTTCTGTACATTAAAAACTAAGTGAGTGCCGAGGATTTAGCTCAGCAGCGTAAATGCTGCCTGGCAAGTGTGAGTTTGTGAGTTTGATCCCTGGTACCAAAAAACAAAACAAAACAAAAAAACCCTAAGTGAACAGGGAGGAAACTATAGGTATTTTGAAAGAAAGTACATTAGATTCATCCTGCAAATTGTCTCCTCCAGGGAATTCATCTCCATGGGTTTTATGCTTATACTTTTTTGTTTCAAATATATTGTGCTTAAATTGGTTATATTTTGTGACAGAAATTTCAAGATGGGTAAGGATGAATCCTTTGAATTATTTGTCCAGGATCCCTGAGCAACTGTTTCTGTTCCAGTTTCTGATGAGTCACAGTTCAGATGAGATATGATCAATGTGCCAATTGTTGCCAAAAAAAATGAATAAATAAGTAAAAGAAGGCTGATTTCTACTTTAAAATCCCTAGTACAAGTTTAAACTTAGCTAGAGTTGAGAAATAAATCCTGAAAGCACATAGTTGAGTACTCCATATATTACAGCAAATAAAGGAGCTTTCTGCACTCTTTTGAAGCAAGTTGGGGCTTGGTTTAAGGATGTTTTTGCTATGAAAGAGGGCATGATAATGGCTGAAATATAAATCAGGACAGCGACTAAAAATACTGTGACAAAGCAGTTGTAAATTATAATATTTGCAAAGTTATAAAACAATTTAGAACAAAATGACTTAAACTTTTAACTCCCCAGCTGGCTTTTGGTTTGCCTTCTCTTTTCATTTCTGGCTCCATCTTATAACTTGAAAGATTATATCTATATTGGAATATCTCAGACCACCACAATAAAGTTGCATTCTTATCCCAGCAAACAATCACCCCTGGGCTACCTCTCGGCTGTAAATTATACAGTTGGCTGTAGTAAGTCCTGCACCTGGAGATAAGTCTCAGTTGGAAGATAATAGCCTAGAAGCAGACTTTCAGAATATTCTAGATCTATGGAGCACACAACATCTCCCATAGCGAGCTGTGGGATCCAGCTGTGGAGTGGGAGACTGGTAGTGCAGCTCCAGGGAGCTCAATACCTTTCTAAAGCTCATCTTCCAGGTTTCATTCAAGGCAAGTACCAGTGACTTTGCAAGCCTTGGTAAGGACTTAAATGTAGCAGAGATAGGAAGACACTGAAATATTTTCATTTGAATGTTCAAAGTTCTATTTGTCGTGTTGTGTGGACAATGGCCTGAAAGAGAGTAGGAGTGGAAGGAGAGCACTCAGTGGAAAGGTAATGGCAGAGCTGTAGTAAAGAAATAATTATCTTTGTGGGTTCTTATGAACAACATGAGTTACTGATGAGAGAGATACCCCAACATTCTTAAATTCTTTTAGGGACTCTAAAAATCAGATGCATCTGTGGGAGAAAACTGCAATGAGGATTCCCACATAGCTTATCATCTACCTTAACACAGTTTTATTATTCAGCTTTCTCCACTAACATAATTTTACTTTTCCATTGCTTTTTATCCAGTGTGACTTTATTATTTCAGGAAATTCTCCCAGGAAGATAGAAGTTGCAAATAAGTTTACTGCTTGTTCCAGGAATTTCCATTCAAAAGAAATTTAGATTTTGAAATTACTTTTCCAAGAGATTAATTGGGCAAGGGAAAAGAGAGCTGCAAAAACTTGTAACTGTCTGCCTCTCAGTCCCCTCTGGATCACAGCTCACATCTCGAGGTCTTAATTCAACTGCTTTTCTCCCCTCATTCTATACTCCTCACTGTCTCTCTTATCTTCTCTCTCAGTCTTTCTCTCTGATTTGCATCACTTCCCTCCAGGTCAGCTAGAAACCTCCTCTTTTAAATTCAGTTACTTCTTCAAAGTTAAATGTCTCTCAAAATAGAAAAAAAAAATTGTTTGAATTCAACATGGCTGAGGAGGAACCACACTGGAGTTAATCAGAGGAAATCAACAAAAGCAGGTAGTAGGAGGATAGGGAGGTATGTGTATTCTGATGCCAAAATCAACCTGAAATAAGAGACCTGTAGACCAAACAAAATATAGGTATGGGACTTAATAAAAAGGTGAAGAAGTCCACAGAGCTGCCTTGTGACCTCAGCCTGTGCATAGCACAGAAACTGCCATTCTTGGAAGTTCCCAGAAAGCTGATGGACTGCAGTAGAATGCCAAAATTAAGCCACACAGGATAGAGCTGGGTAGAAAGTCCCTCACCTCTTCTGATTTTCTTCAAAAAGAAAACAGCAGAGCCAGGCAACAAATTTTGCTGGCACAGAGGTGAGTGACCAGGAAGTTACTCATCAGTTTTTTTGTTTTTTTTTTTTTTTTTTTTTTTTTGTCCCTCAGACTGTGAGACAGTCAAAATAAAACAACATCTGGCTAAAGTTAGGAACCATCAATATTGGACTCATATGCCCAGCTCACACATGAAAGAGGAGTATGAAACCTATACGGACACATGGAGAGTCCAGGGCTCCACAGAGAGAAACACATCAAAGGAGCAGAGCAGTAAATATCATGCACTGGAGCAACTAACTGGAACCTCTAGAGACAGCAAGCTGAGGGACTGGTATGTCAGCAAAGGCAGTAAATTAGAGTGTAGCGTTCCTCCCACTCTGCTCCCAGCAGTGTGAAATAACAGAGACACATTGGATTCACTGGACTCAGGAGCAGCCTTGGGCTGTTCCCATAGCAGCCGTGAAGGGTGCTACAGCCCTGAGTGAATGATATGGAGACATACAGGGTAAGGAGAGGTGAGCAGACCACTGAGGGACTTCCAGAGTGGCCAGCTGAAGACTCTAGTCTCAGCCCTCACTTCCAGAGGCCAAGATCACTCCCACACCCAGCAATGATCCTACTGCAGACTCTGTGGGGCTGCACAGCACAGATTTGGGCTCCGACTTAGCCATTACCACAATACTGTGGGTGACACAGGAATTTTGATTTTTTGTTTTGTTTTATCTTTCCATTTGTTTTGTTGTTTTTCAAAAATCTTTGTTTCTGTTTTGTTTTGTTCAGCTTTTTTCTCTTTCCTCTATTCTTCCTTTTGACGTTTTCATGTTCATCCATGTGAGTGAACACTGTCCATAGTTTTTCTGGTTCACTTTGATATTCTTTTGCCTTTTTATTCATTCTTTCTCTACTGTCTTCTTCTCCAGTTTCTCAAAACACAAATGATCAACCATTGTACTTCAGGTTTTCTTCTACTGTATTTCTCTTCATTTATTTCTCTACTTTTTCTCTTATTCATCTTAAATCTGCACACCCCCCACACACACAGAGGGTAAAATCACTCTACTAAGGGGAAATTAAACACTTGTAAGTTCCTAGTTTATGTTGGATTTTGTCATATAACTGTAGATCTTGCTTTTATGGTTAAAGGTAACAAATTCACAGTTACCAGAATTTGTCAGTTTCAAGGCTGTGTTTGTTGACACTGTTATTGCTAATTGCACTATTTTATTCAAGGTGTAATGCCTGTTGTAATCAGTAGTTTTACCTTGTATAACAGTACTTTGATTGCATGAGTTAATAATCACTGTCATAATCCAGTATGAAAGGATGGAGTGCTGGGTCAAATAGGTAACAACTTCTCACCACTAATAACTGGGAAGGTATGATCTGGGACAGACTCAATAGCCAAAAGCCAGCTACACCTAAAGATATCTCTGAGGAATAATCATGTCTTGGAAGACCTTGATACTAGTGATAATGCTACCTACCCTAAGCAATTTACAAGTACACATGCAGAAAAAAATTTTTTTAACTAGAAAATGACAAGATGCAAAAGCAAAATGCAATCCCAGACTGCCAATCCATCCATGGTAGGTCCAGGGGACAATGAGATGGAAAATCAGAAACCATCCACTTGAATTTTCTGAAATAGTAGCAGTGGAAGTAACAGATGAATGATGATACTGAGAAAATCAGATCACAAATCACTATAAAAAGAGATGACAATAATCATGAAGGACTTGCTCAGTGAAGCTAGAGTAGACACAAATTTTAAAAAAGAGGAGCTTAGGAAAATGATGGAAATTGTGGATTTCTAACACAGAAAACAAATGGAATGCATGAAACAGATTCAAACAGATGTGTAGGAGATTTAAAATTCTATTGAAAGTATATGCAGCAAAATGAACTAACGTGAAGACAAAATGTCAGATTTAGAAGACAAGATTATGCTTAGTGATCAGGAAAAGAAAGAATTCTTAAAATTCAGAAGAAACTATCAAAAGCAATCCAACAGCTGCAAGATGATGCAAAGAAGAACAACATAAAATTGGTAGGTGTCAATGACAAAGCAGGAGAAAGTACAAAACACACACACATGCAAAACACACACACACTAAGTTGTTAATAGAAGTAATGGTAAAAAACTTCCCAACCATGGTAAAATAATTTGACATACAGATAAGTGAGGTATATAGAAATTCAATTTGCCATGAAAAAAAATCTACTCCCCAGAATATAAGTCAAGATTTCAGAAATTCAGTACAAGAACAGAATATTAAAAGCTGTTAGAGAAAAGAAACAAATCACCTATGAAAGAAAACCCATCAGAATCACAGCAAACTTCTCAATATAAAGCTTTAAGTCAAAGAGAGCTTGGAGTGAAGGATTTTAAGTTCAAAAAGAAGTCAACCTCCAACCCACATTGACATACTGCACAAAATTATCTTTCAAAATCAATAGAGAAATATAATTCTTCCATGACAAAGAGCAACTGAAGAAATTTATTACAGCCAAAACATCACTCCAAAATATTCAGAAGGATATTCTAGAAAGAGATAAGGAAGTCCATGAACACCAACAGAAAGAATCCACCAGGGAAGCAAGCAATTAAACAGAGGGAAAAGACAGGGAATCAACAGCTGGAAAATACTATGACAAGATAAATGGTCTCCATTCATTAATCAAACAGACTGCTTCACTAAAGAAACAGACCTGCAGAATAGATTGAGAAAAAAGATATAACAATATACTGCACACAAGAAACATATTTAACTCAAAAAGAAATTCATACACTGTAGTATATTAAAAACTGGAGGTCAACTTAAACACCAGCTGAACTGGATCAGCATGGTGCTGTGTGTAGATGTCCCACCTGAGGAAAGTTGCCAGCATAAAAAGGAGACCTGGAGAGGAAGGGTAGCATTGTGGGTTCTCCTAAGCGTTGCTGCTTGGAGGTTGGTTTTTTGGAGCTACTGGTTCTCCTGGAGGAACTTGTCATGCTGGTTTACCTGATATGAACTTTGCTATTATCATCAGAGGGGATTGGGACCTGTGAATGGCTGTGGTTCACTTTGGGGAAACTCTGGTCCTTAGAGCATCAGTTCCTGGCTCTGGTCCTTACTTTGAACGTTACTTCTTGGCTCTGGAGGGGAAGATATGTGCTGTTCAATCTCCAGGAGAAGTTTGTCATGCTGGCTTCCTGTTATGAACCGGGCTGTTCTCATCATCTGAGGAGTTCGGACCTTATTGTCCTTGAGGATGGCTGTGTTACTTTTCAGGGGATCCCTGGCCTTTATTTTGAGCATCCTTTCTTGGCTTCAGTGCAGAATCCTCAACTTACTGGCACAGATTATTCACCCCACTGGTATAGACTTGCTAGTTTCCACCACTGACCTTGGGGCTTTCCCAGCTCAGGTTCGTGAAACAGACTTGCATGAGTCATTGCTGTGGGCTCTAGGCCTCCAGTTGGACTCATGGGAGGCATTGTCATGGGCTCTGAGTCTTCAGCTGGACTCTTGCAGGACATTGCTGTGGGATCCAGGACCTCAGTTGGATTCTGTAGATCTTTAGTATGTGAACAGATTTCCTGAACTTTTTTGTATTTGACTCCTTGGGTGACCATTATAAATAATACTATAAATTATGTGTCCTATATAAATGTAATTGTTTTCCTTGCAATCCTGACTACAACATACACTGAAAGTCAAAGACTGGAGAGTCATGAAACAGGAACTGGGAAAAAATCAGGGGTAGCTCTTCTGTTTGCAGACAGAGTGAGCTGCAGGCCAAGACAGATCAAGAAAGACAAAGAAGGTCATTACATACTTCATAAGGGAAAATTTCAATAGGAAGAGATAACAACCATAAATATATATGCACCAAATACTTGTGTACCCAACTATATAAAACAAATACTAGTGGACGTGAAAAATCAAATTAGCACTAACAAATAAGCACTAATGTGGGACTTCAAAACTGCACTGTCACAAATAGACAGAACAACTAGACAAAAAATTAACAAAAAAATATCAGAACTGAACCAAACCAGTGAACAAATCAATTTAGTAGATGTCTACAGAGTGTTCCACCCCTCAGAATACATATTCTTCTGCATAAACTACATGGGACATTCTACATAACAGACTACATATTATCTCATAGAATATGCTTAAGTAAATGCAAAGGAACTGAAATTATCCCATGCATATTATCAGAATATGGTGCAATACAATTGGAAATCAAAGGCAATACAAACAACAAAAACTCCAAAAACAAATGAAATTAGATAACACCCTTCTGAAAAACCAATGAGTCACACAGGAAATTAAAGAAGAAATTAGACAGATTCTACAATTAAATGATAAAGCCAAAACAGCATACTGTAACTTATAGGAACTCAATGAAAGCAGTGCTGTGAGAGAAATCTACAGCAGTGAATTTCTGCATCAGCAAAAAAGACAATAAAATCCACAGCCTAATGTTGAAACTCAAAATTCTAGAAAAAGAACAAGTCGAGCCCAAAGCTTGTACAAGGGAGGAAATTATAAAGATCAGACTAGAAATTAATACAAACGAGACTAAGAAAACAATACAAAGAATCAATGAATGAAAGAGTTGGTTCTTTGAAAGATTAAATACAATTTACAAACCCCTAGCCATCCTTATCAAAAGGGGAAAGAAAGACTTAAATTCATACAAATAGGAATGAAAAGGGTAAAATCACAACAGATCCTAGAGAAACACACAAGATTTTCAATAACTACTTCAAGAACCTATATTCAAATAAGATGCGAAACACAGAAGAAATGTACAGATTCCTAGATACATATGAATTACAAAACTGAATAAAGTATAAAAATTCTAAATAAACCAATATCAGTCAATGAAATTGAGTATGTAATTAAAAACCTATCAACAAAGGAAAAAGTGCAGGTACTGATCAATTCACTGCTGAAGTCTACAAGAAATTTAGAGACTATCTAATATCAATACTCCTCAAACACTTTAATGAAATTGAAAGGGCTGCAATATTCCCAAATTCATTCCTTAAAGCAAGCATTATCCTGATACCAACACCAGGAAAGGATACATACATAAAAGAGATCTACAGGCCAATTTTCCTAATGAATACAAATGCAAAAATCCTCTGTAAGACACTAACAAACAGAATGCATCAAATTATCAGGATGACTATACAACATGATCAAGTTGGATTCACCCAGGGATTCATGGATGGTTCAACATACATAAATCAATAAATGTAATGCATCATATCAACAAGGCCAAGAATTCTGTCTTAATTACTTTTCACTCACTGCTAAGACAAAATACCTGACACCCAAAATTAGGAAAGGAGAGGTTTATTTCTTATAGTTCCCAAGGGTTTCAGTCCATATTTATTGGCTCCAAGGCAGCGTGGCATGGTGGGATCACAATTCATGGCAGCCACCAAACAGCAAGGCACACCAGCAAGGAAAGTGAAAAGGAATACCTGCATTCCTCTAGCCCTTACACTGTCATCTCCAACCCTGGGTGGGTGCAGCACTCACATCACCAATCCCAGTGCTAGATAACAAACTAATCACAAATGCCAGACTCGGTCCTATCCAAATTACATGAGGCCTCGGCGGGACATAGGATCAAACCAATACATTCCACCCTGGCCCCCAAGGACTCACGCAAATCCTTTATACAAAAGACATTTAGTCCTAACAGTTTCAGCATTGCTAAAAAGTCCAAGTCCCAAATCTCCGAGATCTATGGCAAACTCTTAACTGTAACCCCCTGTACAAATGAAAATGAGGTTAAACACTTCCAACATATAAAGACACAAGATAAACATTACCATTCCAAAAGTTACAAACAGAGGAATACAAAGCATTGGAACCAAAGCAAGTCCAAAATCCAGCAGGGCAAGCATTAAGTCCTGGAGTTCTCTGCTCAGCATCTGAAGCAATCTGGTTGCAAGCTCCAAAAGGTTTGAGTGATTCCACCCCTGTAGCACTTTCAGGGGTTTTAACTTCCATATCTTTCCTTAGATGATCCACGCTCCTGGCTTTTCCAAACTTTTAGGTTGTCCATTGTACCCTTGGCTTCATCCTTACATCTTTACATATTGCCCTCTGCAGGAGGGTGGAAGCTGCCTTATCCTTAGAACCAGCATATTTTCCTTGCACTGGATACTGCCACATGGATGCTGCCAAGACCCATTACCAGCTAGAGCAACAGCCAGGCTTTCCTCTCTCTTGGCTGTAGGGGTTGACTGCCTGGATTGCTGAGCTCTCTGAACCTGATTGTGATGAAAAGCTTTTTTATGCCACTGCCATTCTGGAATCTGCTGTGGTGGCTGTCATTTTAAAACCTGGTGTGTCCACCACCATTTTGGAACCTCCTGTGGCCTCCATCACCACTCTGAAACATGGGGTTCTGTGGCTTTTTCCTCTGAGCAAACTCTTTCACTTTTGCTGACTTGAGGCTGCAAAGGGTGGAGGTTTGCTGCTTCCTTGGATGCCTCCAGGCCATCTCTTTTATTTCTTTGTTCCTTCTCAGCAACTGAGGCCTCAACTCTATCTTTACAGTCCACAGATTTCTGGTCAAACTCATAAGGTTTTAAATCATCATGCTGGGCTCTTTGCTCCTGATTTGCAACATAAAACTCACTAAACACCCCAACAATAGCCATGCCACCATTTCAATATTAGATTGCCTTGAAATTCCTTTCACCAGATTAATCAGCTCATTTTCCTTAATCTCAGTCTCATGCAAAATCTCTGGGCATGGGCAGAATGCAGGGAAACTTTCTGTCAAACTGTAATGCATATTTTGTGGAGTCCAACAACCAATGCAGTCCTTATTCCCAACAGAACCTCCTGAGGCTGGTCTTTATCGGCAGGCTTTCTATTAGCCTTCTGGTCTCCAGAGCTCTGACCAGAATCTCCAATACAAAACAGCCTAAGCTGTTGCAGCTCTCTGCATTTTGGCAACATCTCCAAACCTTTCCAGATTCTGCCCACAACCATTTCCAAAGGCTCTTGAACCACATGGTCAGGAATAGTCACAGTAATGACCTCACTCCTCTGGTAGAAATTCTGTCTTAGTTACTTTTCACTCACTGCTGAGACAAAATACCTGATGCCAAAAATTAGGGAAGGAAAGGTTTATTTCTTGCAGTTCTCAAGGGTTTCAGTCCATACTTAGTTGGCTCCAAGGCAGCATGGCATGGCAGGGCCACGATTCATGGCAACCACCAAGCAGTAAGGTGTACCAGCAAGAGAGAGTGAAAAGGAAGACCCACATTCCTCTCACCCTTACACTGTATGTCAGCTCCACCGCAGGCGGGTGCAGCACTCACATTACCAATCCCAGCACTAGACAACAAACCAATCACAAATGCCAGACTCAGCCTCGTCCAAATTACATGAGGTCTTGGGGGGACACAGGATCAAATCAATACACCAAGGACAAAAAGCATGTGATCATCTCAATGGACATAGAAAAAGCATTTGTTAAAGTGCACCACTCATTCATGATAAAAATCCTAGAGAAAATTGTAATAGAGTGTGTTTATCTCAATCTGATACAAGGCATTCATGACAAACCAACAGCCAACATCATACTAAATGGTCAAAACCTGAAAGCTTTCACTCTAAAATCAGGGACAAGACAAGGAAGTCCACTATCACCACTTCTATTCAATATAGTTCTGGAAACATTAGCCTGAACAATTATACAAGTGAAAGAAATGAAAGGAATATAGACAGAAAAAGAAGAAGTCAAATTATCATTATTTGCAGATGACATGATACCCTACATAAAAGACTTCCAAAAACTCCACCAAAGACCACTAGATTTACTAAACAAATTCAGTCACATAGCTGAATACAAAATCAACACTAAAAAATCAACAGAATTTCTGTACACAAAAAACAAACTCACTGAGAGATAAATTAGAAAAACTACATCTTTCACAATAGCGTTTTTAAAAAATGAAATACTTAGGAATCAAAAGGAAATAAAAGACCTTTATATTGAAAGTTACAGTACTCTAAAAAGGAAACCAAAGAAGATATCAGAAAATGGAAAGATAGTCACTACTCTTGAGTAGTAAGGCAATATAGTGAAAATGGTCAAAGTTTTTATACAGATTTAATCAAAATGCCAATAGTGTACCTCACAGAATTAGAGAAAACATTCCTAAAATTCATTTGAAGTTAGTAGAGACCTACAATAGCAAAAGCAATTCTGGGGAGCAATCACAAGGCAGAGGGTATCACAATACCTGACTTGAAACTATAATATTAAGCTACTTGATTTAAAAAAACAGCATGGTACTGTAAAAACAAACAAACAAAAATATAAAATAGCCCTGAGGACCAATGAATTAGAAGATACGGAAACAACTTCAAATACCCTCAGTCACCTTATTTTGACAAAGCAACCAAACACTTTTACTGGAAGAAAGATAACCTCTTCAATAAATAGTGCTGAAAAAACTGGCTTCCCACATGTCAAAGATTAAAGTTACCCCATATTTCTCATCACATACCATCAAAATGAATCAAAAATCTAAATATTAAAACTGAAACACTAAGTCTGCTGGAAGATAGAATAGGTAGGACTCTTGAAGATGTTGATGTAGGCAAAGACTTTATGAACAAACACTGATCACAGAGGAAATATTACAAAGAATGAACAACTGGCATCTCATCATATTAAAAAGTTTTTACACAGCAAAAGAAATCACCAACAGAGTGAAGGGACAACTATAGAGTGGGAAAGTTTTTTCCAACTGTTACTCAAAGGACTACTCTCTAGAATATATAAAGAACTGAAAAAAAATCAGACTTCCCAAATTTAAAGATCCAATTCAAAAATGGGCATCTGAAATGAATAGATACTTCTCACATGAAGAAATACAAACAATATACAGATATGGTTTATATATTTGGCAAATAAAAATAGAAAAAAATGTTCGACATCACCAGTCATTTGAGAGATTCAAATTAAAACAATATTAAGACTCCCTCTCACCACAGAAAGAATAGTATTATCAAGAAATCAACCAGTAAAAAATATATGGGGTTTTGAGGAAAAAGGAACCCTTCCCAACTCTTGGTGAGAGGGTAGACTGATGCAATCAATGTGAAAATCAGTGTGTAGATTCCTCAAAAACTAAAACTAAAGGTTCCATTCAATCCAGCTATTCCCCTTCTTGGTATCAAAGATACCAAGAGAATTAAAGACATTATACCATAGTGATGCACATCTATGTTTAGTACAGTAGAGTTTGTGATATCTGAATCCCAGAAATAGCCCAAATGTCCATTAATCAATGAATGGATAAAGGAGATGTGGATTTCTTTTTATACTGTGGAGTACTGTTCTGTCATAAAAAATGATGAACTTGAAATACGTTTAGGTAAATGGATTCACCTTGAGATCATACTGTTAAGTGAAATAAATCAGACACATGGGTTAACATATCACATGGTTTTTCTGGGGTCAGAAATGGAAAATGTAAATAAAGACCAAACTGTATAACAAGTATTGCAAAACAGAAAGAAAATTTTCAAATGAGAAGGGGAGCTAGGGAGAAGGTGGGGGACAGGAAGGAAAGGAAAAGAAAACTAAAGAGAAAAAAAGGACAAAAATGGAAACAAAGCTTTTGTGAATAATGAGAGGAAAAGGAGTTGAAGGGAGTGGGGAATGGGAAAAAAGAAAAGCATCAAGATACATCATGCACAGCTACAAATTCCCTATGTTGAATATGATCATTATGTATATCTAAAGTATACCAATAAAATTAATTACTTTAAAAAAAGAAAAAAAAAATTGAGGCTAATTTTAAAGCCTGGTCTCCCTTTGTTTTTTGTTTTCTGTTTTTTGTTTTGTGGCACCAGGAATTGAACTCACAACCTCACACCTGCCAGGGCAGGCACTTAAGCCACTGAGCCAAACTCCCAGCCCTGGTTTTTTGAGGCAGGGTCGCACTCTGTAGCTCAGGCCAGTCTTGCACTCGTGTTGTAGCCCAAGCTGGCCTCGAACTCACAACGCTCCGCCTACCTCAGCCTCCTGAGTGCTGGGATTAAAGGCGTGTGCCACCACGTCCAGCCTGGTCTCCCTCTGATTTGAGAACAATTGTCAAATATTTTTTAAAGCCAATAAAGGATAGAAAAATTTACAGAACAGTTTAGAATTGTCACAGGAATGTATATTATAGGGATCTCAGATCTGTACCAATTAGATTGTATGTTAATAGGAGTGTCAGATACAAAATACTATATGGAAAAAAACAAAATGGAAAAATCCTGAAGAAGACAGTAAGTACCGCATATTTCATAGAAAACCTGAACTATATAGAGGAAAGTTAAATAATAAAGGTCTTTTTGAGGCTATCCCAAAATATTGTGAAAATGAAGAGGCTCTTAACCTAGTCCCACAAGCAAAGGAAGGATAAGTTCAGAGACTTCAGACAGGTTTTGAAAAACTCATAGAGAACTTTTCTTAATTGAAGCATAGCTCCTGAAACAAGTGTGAATTTAAGCCTTTTTTAAAAATAATATACATTCGTTATTTTCCCAAATAATTGCATTTAACTGTTAGTTAACTCTGTAGATTAAAAAAGGAGGAAGAAATACTACAACATTCCTGTCTTGGTTACTTTCTCTCCTTGCTGAGACAAAACACCTAACACCCAAAATTAGGGAAGGAAAGGTTTATTTAGTTTATAGTTTTTGGAGGTTTTAGTCCATAATCAGCTGGCTCCAAGGCAGGGTGGCATGGCACAGGGGCAACACTTCAAGGCAGCAGCCAGAGCAAAAGGGTGAAAACACAAGCCTCTTTTTCTCCCTTATATTGTACACAGGCCACCCCCTCCCTCACTCCAGGACCAGTGTAGCACTCACAAGATCTCCTTGCCCTCCTCTTGCACAGCATGAGGATATTTACAAAGTAAGGATCCTGGCTCCCTGCTGAATCTCTTAGTCAAACTTCTAAACTTCTCAAGCTGACACAATGTATCAAAAATAACACGTCCAGACAGAAAGAAATCTAAAACTCCCTATCACTTTGCACTCAGAAAAAAGAAGTTCCTGTCTTGGCTGAAATAACAGGTGGGACCTTTTGTGAAAAATGCTTTTTGAAACTGAGTTCTCCCAAAAATAGGTCTTAGAAGCAGACTAGAAAACAGATGGTATGTTCTTGGTAGTTAACAAATGTCCACAGGTCTTCCAAGTACACATGTCACTGTTATTTAGCCTTAATTTTGCTTTAGGATTTCCCTACTGCAGACTTCATTGCGTGGTATTACCTCACTTTTATCAAATAGAACCAAAACATTATAACACTATTTGATAATGTCTTGGGGCCAGGTTGGCCAAAATTAAAATTAAACATTGATTGACTCCCAATGACAGGAGTGAATTTGTGTATAAAACCTCACTGGCATCTATCTCTAACCTGGACAGGAACTTACTGTTGGTAACCTGATTCTTATCCTCAGGGTAGTCTCTGCATCACCCAGACTTCATTTTCACCCATCAGCTTTTCTCTACGGAAGAAGCTCACTATATGTTTCAGCACAGATCTAGAAAATGGGAGTAATCCTACATACTATGATTATTAATCCAGCAAAAGAGTAGAGAATTCCCCTAACAGAAATACCAGAAGAAAAGTTAAAGAAATTGGATTGGTGCTTGTTCAGACTACAACTTCTTTAGCTATAGCACTATCATCTTGAAATAGGGACATATGCTCTTTTAGAAGAGGAATGTTAAGGTTACAGTTCTTAAGTTTTTTGGTATCTCCAGTACTATAAAACTAAAAAAGACTTTGGAAGATAACAAACCATCAGATTGTCAGTTTGACTAATAAACCTGATAGTACAGGCACTTTGGTTTGGGAATGAAATCTATTCTCAGTCTAATTTGTTTTTTTGTTAGCTGAGAAATGAACTACACGTTCTAGTCATAATTCTTCCCAGTTTTTGTCCAGCTTGTAGTGTCATGAGGCAAGATTGCTAGCATTTTGACTACCGCTGAGCAAACATCGTGCCACTGAATGACCTGACAAATGACTATGCAACCAAAAATATAGAAAAATATGACACTTTACCAGTGGAAACTATCATCTTTGGTAAACTTACATTTCTTTGAAATCTCAAATAGTGGTAACAGTTTACATAGATCGCACCCTTAAATGAATCCTTTCATAGCTCAGGCTTAGGAATAACCCCAGTAAGACAGCATTCATCTATACCAATACTGATCATGGTCTATGTATTCACCATTTTATTATTTGACTATCATTTTTCATCAACATGAATTTATTATTTTAGGCAACTCTTGTCTAGAAAAATGAACAATGCAAATAGTTGTATTGATTGGTTTTAAAGGCTTGCTGGAAAATCCATTTAAATAATCATTGAACTGCTTAGTTTTGTGACAGATAACATAAAATAATTGTTCATTTCCTTAAACCCTTGAAATCATGCCTCAGAATCCTTGTATTACTGTGTCTATCGGTACTAAATGATCTGTACTAATTCTTGTCAAGCTTCCTTATTGAATACCTACTTTAAACCAGATTCCAAACCCTTACAAATACACAGGCATTGTTATCTTTTTCCCTTCTGAGGTTGTACTGAACCTCTCTTGTGATTCTGTTCTCCTATAGTGTGGTAAAAATTAATTTAGCTTTATCAAATTCCCCTGACACACACACACACACACACACACACACACACACACACACATCTGTGAATGGTGACAATGTTAATGTTGAGTAAGACTTTTCAAAATTAGATTTTTAGAAACCCACTTTATAACATCAAATTACCAAAATTAAACAACACGTTTAAACACAAAGCCCTTATATCTTGCAAGAATTAATGAACTCTATAAATGCAAATATAATATAAAGGCTGTGTTTTCATCGTCTATTGCTTGATTATCTTTTCATGCCTAAATCTTGTAATCTGAACAACTACTTTCAAGATAACAATATGCAATATATTAACTCGTGTTAATTTCCTATTTCTTTTTTTTTAAATTCTGCATCATTTTATCCATTTTTTTAAATAAAAAAAGAAATACCTTTCTTGGAATTCATATTTATAATCATAAGATACTTAATAAATGTTTTATCATGGGTATTATATTTATAATTAGACAACTTGCAAAATTTGAGGGTGAAAAAGAGGGTAGGATAGTGCCCTTGAACATTATAAAGCAGAGTTTTCTTTATAACAAAATTTTAATTCTCACCTGAACATGTATGCAACCATTTATTTACCTGTGCTCCTTGTCTAGAAATTTAGATGACTGTAATGATTATTTATTATTAATCAGCCAATAATTTAACAGCTTTCGTACATATTCACAGTATTATACAGTGTAGATATAAATCAAGTACAATTTGTTTTCTTTCCACAGTTGGTTTATACAGGACAGAAGAAAACAGCAATGAACAGTTTTTGCAGTGTGGTAGGTAGCAAGATGGAGGCATTCACAGTATGAGCTGCCATCCAGTGCAAAGGGAGACACTATCTTCCCAGAGAAGATAAAATAAATTCTGAAATATTAGTAAGAATTGCATAAGAGTCAAAGATCTTAGATGAGCAGGATTTTAAAACCTTAAAGTGAATATGTAGCAGCACCTAAGTGAAGATTTTAGGTACAGAATGAGGCTGAAAATTCAAGTTTCTAGCAAGTTCTCTGATAGTTCCAGTGCTGACTTACTTTGAATAGCAAGAGACTAGAAAGTAGCTCCTAATGATCATTCATTCTAAAACATCAATTCTTTACATTTTCAACAGCAATAATGTGCCTTCAATATCAATCAGTTAATAAAGTAGAATCCCCAGCTTGGAAAAACTAACCTAATTTATCCTATAATAATACATGGTTAGAAGGTATTAGCTGTTTGTGTTCAATATATACTACTTAAAAGAACACTGTTTTATACTTTGGGGGTTTATTTAAAAAGTGGTACGAAGTATTAATAACAACAAGTATATTTTCAGTTACTATGTACCAGACATTGGAAAAGAACTGATCTATTAGAAAACGTAAAGTAATGTATATATTGTTGTGTGCATTTTTATTTTGGGAAGACAGTTTTCAAACATTTTGCTTCTAATGAAAAAATTTTCATCATTCACTTTCTTAGCAGTTCTTCAAGCCTTAAGGTTTGGCTTCAAACAAAAAAAGCTGAAAGAATTTTTAAATTTGCTTTAGAACTATTAAACTTAAGGCAAACCAAAATTTTACTCAAAAGAAAAAACAACTCAACAATCTTTTAAATAAACCATCACCAAAATATCCAGAGATGCCTTAAGGAGTTTTTATAAGGCTGTCCAAAGTGAACTGCAAAATACTCTTTCAGGAGTTACAAATAAATACATGGAGCCCAAACTTCCAACTTCACTTTCTGCTCCAAATATTGTTTCTCAGAACTGGGTGTGGGACATCAAAGCAAAATTTATTTATTTTCATTATTTCCATAAAATAATCCAAAATAGTAACCTGGATTATTATTTGAAGTACTTTGAGAATGCAAAACCTCCCAATGAACAGTGTTTTTAACTGTGGCATTTATAATCGGAACATAAACTTGGTCTAAAACGTTTTGTAAAGTCATCAATCTGAAAGAAAGAAACCATAGTTTACTATGAAACTTGGGTGTTTGACAAGATATTATGGTTCTCTAGATAAAAGATGTAAAGAAATTTTATTCGGTAATACTTTACTGTGCAAAGCATCCTTTGATGTTTTATGGGAACATGGCCCTTCCTGTCACATTGGTGGTAGACATGGAAAACCGCCATAAAAAAAGAATCAGTGTGAAAAGTTGAAACACATTGATGCTAGTCTAGAACACAGAGAATCTGAGGGATCCATTACTGGGGACATGGCCAAGATCCCTAACTGCCTGTATGAGGGGTATGGCAAAGGATAAAACAAGAAACAGAGATAAATTTAGTAAAGCATGAAGCGGGGCTGGGAAGTCAGTGCCTCAGGATGGGCAAAGACCCAGATATTCCAAGCCAGTCACTATTTATTGGATGCATATAATGAAATGGGTGTATACAATGATAGGAGGGGCTAGCAGAAAATTCCATGTTGGTGGAGGATTCTAGGTCATTGGAAGATTCAGAGGTTGATGACACTGCAGGCAATCAAAAGGATGGAGACGATCTTATGCTAAAAAGGATCTTACTCTGGAGTGTTCTTTTTCATCTGAGTAGTCTTAGTTTAATTCTTAGTGGGTGAAAGAGGATCGCCCATCCCAAGAATTAATGGAACGTCTCAAAAGGGTGATACCATAATCCCAAGACTCCATTTATCCCTTAGAGAAGGATGCAAAATTAGCCATTGTGAATTCGTGGTCCCCAATAAACCATGTTGTACCTGTTATACTGGCATCCTTTGCACAAAAGGGTATAAAAGGGAGAAGTGACAACATCACAGAGACATGAACTAGGTAGCATGCACTGTATCCAACATACTGGCTTATTTAATATAGATCATGATCACATCATAGGAAGTCCAAGAGATCAGAAGTTTAATCAAAGAAGGGAACAATAGAGGTAAGCATCTAAGTGAATGTTAAGATTTTATTTATTCTTTTATGATCATACAGAGGTAAATTTGCCACACATACAGTTTATGAGTTGATAATTCAAGGTTCCTCAGCTAATGAGCATTGTGAATTTCTTGGGCTTATTATCAACTTCCGGTGGAGAAGAGAAGCCAGGATGCCATTAGGAAGCACTTCACTATTACTATTTCTGGCAAAAGGCCTAACAGATCTCTCAAGGAAAGGACTGAATCTATAATAATTTGTGCCAGTTTATAGTCTCATTCTAAGCAAAGATTATTGTACAACTTACTTTGTTGAATTTTGGCATCTTTTCATAGAGGGTCTCCCACTATTGAGTAAGCTTCAGATCCAACAAAACTTAGGTCAGACTCTGACTCTGTGGTCTGCCCATTGTTTCAAACAGGCAGCTGGGCAGTTCCTTGACAGTTCAGAAATATATGTCCCATGAATATGTAGTTTATAAAAAGATCTGCAAAGTTTGCTCATCATAGCTGAGTGTTTGATTCAGACTCAGTTTAGATTCAAGGTCACTAATGAAAAGTTCTTTAGTAGGGCACCTCTGTCTGACAGTTTTTATTGTAAAAGTGCTATTATTCAATCTTTTTAAAAAATGTAGCTACTAAGAAATGAAAAGAACTTTTTCAGTGTATACATTATAGAAGAGAAATGAGACACTCCAGTAAGCCGCAGCTGCTTGGAGCCATCCTGGTCAAAACACTTGAATGCATTGCTGCGGCCTGAGGGTTGGATGCCTCTCCAGGCATCCATGTTCTCTGCTGGTGGGAGATCACCTGGCAAAGCAAGCAAAGGGAATAGTTTTAGGGAAACCAATAGACTTGTGTGAAGAAATTCAGAAAAAAGAGTTCAGAAATTTTACAGGGTAACTAATCTGTAATATGATACACTAAGGAACTGTGATATTTGTATTTTTAAGAATGTTTGAAGTACCCTGAGGGTTTCTTTCCACAGTAATTAGTTGCAATTTTAATTATGCAAACAGCTCAACTGCATAAAACAAATATTAGATTCTTGCTTTTAGTTAACATCTTTTCTTTTTGAAGTTAAAAACAGCCACACATGTTTTGGGGAGAACCTTCCTATATGGTAATGGAGAGTGGGGGAAGTTTGTTTTATCTTTCAAGGGTAAAATAGTTGATACTTAGATCTTTGATGTTATTGTAAAGGTGGTGTGTGGGGTTTTAATGAAGCACATTACTAAACATGCAGAGATTTTGGGGTTTTCTGAAAGCAAGTATCCCATGCTTTTATATAACTTGTCAATATTTTTAATAAAGTAAAATATATTTTCTCTTACAGAGGTTAGAGTAAGATTCCTAAAAGTCCTCTCATTGTGGAGCTCAGTCACTCAGGCATTCAGGATCTAGTAGGTACTTAATAACTATTTGCTGAATGAGTAAATGCTTTCAAGCACTATACTAAATAATGACTCCTAGATATAAAGTGTTAGTACTTAAATGACCCAGTGATAATTAGGCTTCAAATAATGACTGTTGTCAATTTAGGAATGAGAACATTTTTAGAAGAAATCTTTCAAACTACTGAGTTCTTTTTATTTGTCAAATGATTTAAAATATCTTTTTTCTATTCCTGGCTACTGGCATGTGAAAAATGCTCAATAAATATTTGTTGAATATGTAAACAAATGAGGTGTTTAAAGTTTCACTCATTCATCTGAAGTTATACATAGTTTGTTTAAAGTTTGGTTCATCATTTATCTGATTAATGATATGAGATTTCTAGAAAATTGTAGAAGTTAACTTTGATGACTGCTAAGCATTAACATCTCAAAGAAAACAAAAGACAGGCTATATCAGAAGTAGAGGAAATCTTGTTGCCTTGAAGCAGACATTTCTGCAATCACAGAGCCAAAGATAGAAGTAGTAAGTATGGCCAGTGAAAATGACAAAGGAGGGAATTTGAGGTTTTGAGGAAAAAATGGTACATAAAAGGGATGATTCAGATATATGTGGGAGGGGATGGCTTACTTGCTGTGGCTAGAATAGGAGTATATTAAAGAGTAATGACATATTTGGTAGGAAAATATGAGGATTGCAGACCCCAGTTGATAAAGAGTCTAATGCTAGACTCAGCATTTTAAATGCAATGACAAAAGCAAGAGAAAGTGATTCTGGGAGACTGATTTGATGAACACACTGTTTGAAAAGGATAATTCTTGCTGAGGTGTGCATCATAAAATGATAGGCTCAGAGGCTGGAGACAGCCCAGAGCTGTGGGCTGGCCTGCTGTTGAGAGGTTTCTAGGAGGATGAAGAGAGCTCAAGTGTACAGGGTAGGGCAGGAGCAGCACGTGGGCACTGGCTGACTGTGGCTATATTGAGGTGTGACTTGGGGATGCTTGCCAGGGTTAATTGTTGTTTGCACTGCAGATGTCACAGACTGCAAAGAGAAACGCCCTCTGACATGAGTGATGGGCCAGGAGGAAGAGTGGAGACATAAGTTGTAAATTTAGGGAATCACCACCATACTTGCAACAGAAAAAGTGGATAAACCTGGCAAGAGTGTGTACCAAAAATGTATACTATAATTTTTTCATTTTTTATTCAATTTTTAATTCAGTTCCTTCCCTTTCTAGGTTGATTTTTCTCCAACATTAGAGCATGGGAAGAGAAATAGGAAAAGAAGCAGACATTCACACCTTCATTCTGAGGCTGGCTCTCCTTCTTATGATGTACGAATAAAGTTTTAGAGATTTGCACTCAGGTTCTCACTCTAGGTTCTCACTCTACATTCTCTTTCTCCTATCACCTTCTAATTCAAGATATTAGTCTGATAACTCAAGCCTGGATACATTGCCGGTAGTTTCCATCTGAGTAAAGGGTAGGAGTGCAGACTGTACCAGTAAAGCCCCTTTATATGGTACTGTCTTTTTTGAATTCAGGTTTTGTTTTGTTTTGTTTTTTAAGAAAAGGTATATTTCTTATCTTGTTGCCTAAGGGAAATTAAATTTAGTTACTACTTCTTAAGGTTTGTGGTGGCGAATAAGGGTATGAAATCACTGTCTTGCACATTTGCTCTTCAGGAAAGGAATGACAATTGTGTCTCACCCACTGCGCTTGTTCTCTGAGTTCATGATCATCACCTGTTGGCTTCTCTTCACCCTGTCCACACCCTAGCACAACAATCCTTGAAAATCTACCAATAATCTGTTAGAATGCACCATTCGTTTTCTGTTACAACTAATGAATGGTTAAACACAATCTCTACAACTGTGTACAACTATTTTAAGGTGGAAATGTGACTTAAGCAATGATTTAAGTATTCATATCCAAACATTGCTAAAGAGAGAAAGAGAGAAAACTTCTGGATAAGATAAATTGAATTAACAGTGAGATAAAAGTATGTCACAAACAGATCATTTTAAGCAAACATTTATTTAACTACCTATTTAGTTGCCTACACTAAATTCTTTCTCTACTGCCAAGTGTTGCATAAATAGAAATTAACTCAATCTATAACCTGTTACATGACAAGTACCTTGCAGCCATGACACTCTGTGCATGAGGAGGAAATTCAGACTGGAGACAATGGTTTGCTTCATTCAGTTCACTTCTTGCTATCTCATAGATGCTCAGTTTACATCTTCTAGGAAGGAAATACAACACAATATGTTTAAGAAAATGAAATCTCTAGGAACTCATTTTTATAAGATAACAAAAAAGTAAGGAAAAAATATAAATATAATTGAATACAGAATCTAAGTCACCAGAGTCAGTAACAAAATATAGCAATCACATTGAGTCCCTCCAAATTTTATGTACTCGAGAGGAAATTTCAATTGGTAAACTATAAATTAATATTTTAATAAACTTTCTTATAAAACTTTGGTTAAAGAAAAGAATGTACTAAGCACTAGGAGTCTTAGGTTTGAATATTGAGCTTGGATGTTATTTTAACACTTTGGAGTCTTTTTTAGAAATATAATTAAGTTCATCGGTACAATTTAGGTATCCACAATGATCAGATTCATCATAGGGAATTTTTGCCCGTATATGATATACTTTGATTTGTCTTTCTTTTTCCCTTACATTACCTTTCCCTCCCTTCAACACTTCCCTGTCTTATTTACAAGCCTTTGTTTTTGTTTTATTCTTCTTTTCTCATTTTTTCTATTCTTTTCCTCCTTTTCCCCTCCCCCTTCCTAGTTTCCATTTCCTTTCGAGCAATTTCTGTCTACAGTATCTCTTCTACAGTTTTGTTCTCATTTGCACTTTCAATTTCTCACACCAGTCAGACAATGCAATATTTACACGTGTGTCCAATTTATTTGACTTAAAAGTTTGGTCTGGAGGTTCACTTACTTAGCAATAAATGTCAAGTTTCTCTTTATTTATGGCAGAGTAGTACTCCAGTACATTAAAAAAATACCTTTTTTAACCATTCATCTGTTGATGGGCATTTGGTTTGTTTCCAAGACTTAGCTATTACAAACCATGCTTATTATTTTATTTCGTGTTTCAGTTGAAATATTTTATGACACATATTTAGAGACAATGTATTTAATATTTCCAAAGTAACAAATTCAATGTAATTTTAAAATGTTTTAGACTCCTAGTGTGTGGAAAGTACCATATTAATAATTACTATGGGGAAATGGTGAGATAAGGAAAATGTAATCTCAAAAAATAAATAAATAAAAGGCTGGAGACATAGCTCATGGGAAGGCCCTGTTTCCATTTTCAGTAATGCCAAGAGACAGAGAGACAGGAGAGATGAGAAAGAGAGAGCGAGAAAGAAAAGTGAGACCTAATCCTAACTTCAGTGACTTAGGATAAACATCAATACCAGTAAGAGCTAAATAAATTCTATATCTGAGATTAATAAAATATTTAAGGAATGTGCCAGAAGGAACATATTTTGTACTTGAAGAAAAGATGGCAGCTTTACAGAGTACAGAGCTTCCATGAATTAGTAATTCTAGCTGAGAATTTGTCTTTTAAAGACTGCAGTTTAAAAAATATTTTTCAAGACTTTTGTTGCTCATTTTGTGTTGATGAAAATATTAACTTTAATAATATTAAAAGTGTTCAATATCTTACATAAATTTTCACTCCCTTGCAAAGATGTTAACCATCAATGTCATTAGCTCATTTAAATAGTCTTTAGCGTCAACACCAAAGTGTTGGCTTCTTTTTTCCCTGTTGACTGATTCATTAAGGATCCTGGTACTGCATTGCAAATACACAGGGGGAAGCATGGTCTCTGCATAGCCACCTGGGAATCCCTAGATGAGAGCTCAGTGAAACACCAAGATCTGTAAAGATAATGATACCTTCAAACGTTGCTGGGTCACTGTGGACTATAAATATAAACTATAACCATTGACATTTGTGCCTCTGTATTCTGATATATGTTCTACATCCGTTTATACTCCATCTATAGTCTTCTATATTCAAATACATGATGAAATTTCCATGTTAGAAAATTTATAAATTTCAGAAGGGAAATTAGTTTTTTTTTCTTTTTTTTCTTTTTTGTACCAGGGATCAAACTCACAACCTTGTGCTTGCCAGGCAGGTGCTTGTGCTGCTGAGCTAAACCCCCGGCCTGGGAAATTAATCTTAAACTACAGAAGCTCTTTAAGTTTCCATTTATATGGGTCAATTTTATGATATAACTGCACAAAAAGTATCTTTAAAAGTGAATCTCTTGAAATTGAAATTTGACTTTATTATTATGAGTGTTTCAAAAGTCATGCTTAGGGCCAGGAATATATCTCAGCAGCACAGCGCCTGCCTGTGAAGCTTGAGGGCCAGAGTTTGATTCCCCATACCAAATCAGTAAAAAATAAAATAAATAAAATAAAATCATGTTTAAATTTATTCTTTGTTTGGAGTTACAGTATATAGCACTTGTACAGGAGAAATACAGACTCAGAAAATATGTGATGGCTCTTGTATAAAATGAATAATAGTTTTTAACACAATTTTGAATAAATACATACTTTATATGCTACTTTTTGCCAAAAACAAGGGCACAATTGCATTATAATTGAATTTCAAGGTCTCGAAAAGCCTTGATAGGAGGAAGGATTTTCTCTGTTGATATGTATCACTGGGCAAAAGTGTGTGTGTGTGTGCATGTGTGTGTATGTAGGAGCATTTTCTTGGGCACAACTGTCATAGAGGAAGACTGACTGCATTTCCTCAGAAGGGATGTGCCAGTAGTAAAAATGTGATGTGCTGAGATCATAGCTTGTGAGAGGTTCTGGAAAGAGGAACGAAACGATATAAGGAACTAGATAGTAGGAAAGAGTGAGTTGTTTTGTGCTAAAAATGTTTGAAAGTAATCTCAGCATATAAAAGTACTAATGGCAAGAAAAAGGATTCTAATCAGCATTGCCACAAAATATGTATTTGACTGAATATGTTTTCAGATCACAAAAGTGCTGTTTGGATTTTAGTTTGAAATCAATCCCATGTATCATGAAAAGGAAAAATATACTCAAAAAAGCAAGTGCCCAGCACAGAGTAGACACTTTATACATTGTAGTAATTATTATTATATATGATTTCTCTTCAAAGAGGCAGGCAAACAAGTACAGAGAGAATTTGTAAAATCGCTTCAGGAAATATTTCATTTCCATTTTAATTACACTATTAAAACAAACACTTCATACTTTTCTAATCTCAGTTAAATTTCTCATTTTTACAAGTATTATTCTGTACAAAAATATTCCAGTATAGTCAAATAACAGACAAAATCATGGAATTGGTAAATTTACAATTGGGCTTAAAGCAAACTCTTGTGTGTATTTCCACTTTAAAAAAAATTATTTCTATTCTCCAGGGGATATTTTCCTTTCCTGTGAGAGCACTAAACTGTTGGCAGGCATGGTGGATGCCAGCAGTCCTAGCACTTGGGACAGTGAGGCAGGAGGCTTGCTGTGAGTTTGAGGCCAGTCTAGGCTATAGAGTGAGTTCAAGACCAGCCTGAATTACATAGTGAGACCCTGTCTCAAAAAATAAAAATGAAAAACAAAAAAGCTTCATAAATTGTTAAAATCATTAAAACACTAGCAGTTATAGCTAGTTGTATAGTTGTAAAAATTTGGTGTTGTAGAAAGTGCAGAGAAATACACATACTGTTGAGAATAAAAAATCAGAGCAGTTGAACAGTGTATACCAAAAGCCTTAAAATAGTGCAACTTCTTTGACAAAGCCCAATTTTAAGAATTTATGCAAAAGAAATAAGAGATTCATCTACAAGATAGTCTATATGTATTATTTTAATAGAAATTACACAAAATTAGATTACTAAATATACTAAGGTATCTATGTAACATATGGTAAATTTCAGTTACTAACAGTATACTACAAGAAATCTTAATGTATGTAAATAATAATTTTATGGTAAATATTGAAATGGCTTAGCAAGTGCAAGGTCCTGAGTTCAATTCCCAATACCTGAAAAAAAAGAAAAATAGCAGTAATAAAAGTCTAAAGGACAGTAACAAAGGTAAAAATAAATTTAGAGAGTATGATGATGAAACATACAAAGTAGGTTTAAAATCACATGATACACACGACATTAAGTGAAAGAGCACTGAATACTCCAATTAAAGACAATTACTATATATCTGGATAGTAAAAATATTGATATTAGGTAAACTATTTAAAATTGCAGTAGTTAATCATTTTTTGACCATAAGACATGAAATTTCATGTGGTCCTGCTAATAATGTTACTTGAAATTGGCACATGAAACATAAAGAAAAATATTAATGATTAAAGAAGTGGAACAAATATACTATGATCACTCCAACAAAGTAAAGTTAATACATCTGCATTAATATAAGACAAAATAGAATAAAAAATGAAGGCAATAGCAGAGAAAGAAGATCAATTAATAATGATCAAAGTTTTATTTTGCCCATATAGCATACTTTGAAATTAATATGCATTTAAAAGCAATAGTCTCAAAATACTTAAGGCAAAAATATAAGGAGAAATCATCAAATTCGCAATCATAAAATAACATTTTAGTGATAAAAAGACAAAAAAAATTAAGGAAATTGGTTTACATTTTCTGATTTACCCAACACAGTTAGCAAACTAATTAGAGGTTGACTATAGAGGATGGTATTAAACAACTGTATAGTATGTCTCCTATCTAGGCACTGATGTTAAAAACAAAACAGGTTTGAAGTAGATCAATAGAAACCATCCAATTTAAAAAACACAGAAAGAAGGTTTTTAAAAAAATAAACAACTGACCCAAAAACCTGGAAATGATCTAAGAGAATATACAAGTCATAAAATATAGACCCACAAGTTTAAATATCACATAGATTTTCTTACATGAGAAATCCAAATTATAAATAAGAGCAAAATAAAAGATGATAGGAAGTAAGAAGAGATCTATCTCAAATGGGACAGGAATAAAGTGATGTAGTGAGAGGAAAGAAAGAGGATGAAAAAGGATTGAGAATGTGGTGTCTACATCTACCAGCTCCTCACAGAAATATAAACATTATGCACTACAAACATGTACAAATAAAACAATATAGAATACATTATAAATCTAGAATACACAAAAACTCTTCTTACATGTTCATAGATGAAAGCATATCTACTAATAGATGGAAGCATATTTACTAAGGCATTAACAAAGATTTCCAATAGGTAACAAAATACAATTTTCTGCATATGTACAAATGCACACAAAATGTTTTTGGAACAGTTTTTGTAAATAAAAAATTATTTTTCTTTCAGATAAACACAAAAGAAGTGTAAATTACTCTAGTAATGGCCAGAAAGCATGATCTTTTTAACTATGAGGAAGAAATAATTTGTATGAGATTAATCTAAACCTTTTAGTTTACAGAGACTACCTGGCCCTATGCCAGATCAATGGAATCAGAACATCTGGGAGCTGTTTCTAGGATTAATATTGTAACACTCAAGTTTGATAGCCACTGAAATAAGAGGAAAGTGATATTGTTTAACAACAGAACAGTTAGCAATAATAGCAATTGTCATAAAAGCACACAATATCAATGTAATAAAACAAATAAATTTGCTTCACTTTACTAACTTGGCAATATGGGTCAATCATGGGTATGGAATCCATTTTTTTTTTTTTTTGGTCATAGTAGCGAAGCATTAACACTTGATTTTGTAATTTTAAAACTAGAACTGTTTAATGGAATTCATTTTTCACTCACCAATAGTGGTGATATACTTACCACTAATAGACACATTTCCAAAGCTTTGCTTTCAAGTATTTATTTTGTTATTGCTTCAAACATATAAGACACACTTGAGCAGTGATTCTTAACAGCACTTTATTAGATATGCATCTGTATATTCCTGCATATTCCTGAATACGCATATCTAAAGTCCAAATTATAATTTGGGATCTACTTTTGAATGTGTTGAAGCAGGTGGTTGCTTGAACACTGTGTCTGCATAATAGGCACTAAACAAATAATTTTTTTTCAATTTCTGATAAAGGAATCCAAAGAGTTTATAGATGTCAATGACATATTAGCAAGATTGCCTTTCACTCTATCCTAAGAAAATTTCACCAAAGTTAAAATGAGTAAGATATTTTTATTTATCCAGAAATTTGTATAATTTAGGTGAGTAGAGTCAGAAACTCAATATAGAAAGTTAATTCACACAAGATAGTTTAATGAAAATAATGCAGCATTGTGCTTAATAATACCAGTTCTGGAGTGAAATAGGACTGTGTTCTAATTTTAGCTTCCATGTTTAATAGCTACATCCTATCAGGGATACTAGTTAACATTTGTTGTCCCCAGTGCCTCATCTTCAAAATAGATCTTATGTAATTTGTCTCAGAGAGATGTTTAAAATCAAACAGCGTGCCTGGCACTGAGTAAGTGCTCAATAAATAGTAGAACTGCAAAATCCAATTCTCTTTTAGTGAAAGGTAGAAAGGTATGCTTTTATGTCCGTGCCAGTTTTCCTTAAATATCTATCTTTAAAAGCTCATTTGTTAGAACTTTTTATATGGAAAATTTTGTATTCAGTAGGCTTCCTTATCTGTGGTTTCACTTTCACTGGTTTAAATTGCCTAATCATGGTCTGAAAATATTACACAGACAATTCAAGTAATGAATAATTCATAAGTTTTAAATTGTGCATAATTTTGAGTAGTATGATGAAATCTGCAGCTATCTCGCTCTATCCTGACCAGGACATGAATCATCCCTTTGTCTAGTTTAGCCATTGTATATGCAATTCACCCATTAGGGCTTTAATTGCCATCTCAGTTATCAGATCAGCTATTGTGGTATTGGAGTGTTGTGTTCAAGTAACTCTTATTTTACTTAATAATGGCTCTACAGGGGAAGGGCAGTGCTGCTGGTAATTTGAATACGCCAAAGAGAAACCATAAAGTGCTTTCCTTGAAAAGTGAAAGATCTCAACTTTTATTTTTTAAAATTTTTATTTTATTGGTATATTTCAGACATACATAATGATAACACTCATCATAGGGAATTTTTACCTGTACATGATATATCTTTTATTTAATTAATTAAATTTATTGGTGCATTTTAGGTACGCATAGCAATCACATTTATCATAGGGAATTTGTACCTGTACATAACTTGATTTGTTTCCCCATGCTCCTACCTTCCCTTCAACTCTCTTTTCCCTCCATCTTTAGAAAAGCTTTGTTTCCATTTTTTCCTTCTTTTCTCATCATTTTTCTTTTCTTTTCCTTCCTTTCCCCCTTCCCCCCCCCCTTACTTCTTCCTATTTGAAAATTTTCTTCCTATTTCACAGTATTTATTATACATTTTGATCCTTATTTACACTTTCGGTTTCTCACACCAGAGAAACAAAGCAGCATTTACATGTGTGCCTGGTTCATTTTACTTGAGAGTGTGTCCTTAAAGTGCATCCATTTAGCTAGAAATGTCTCTAGCTTATCCTTCTTTATGGTACAGTAGTACTCCATCATATGAAAGAACCACATCTTCAACCATTCATCAGTTGATGGAAAATAGGCTGTTCCCAAGACTTAGCTATTACAAACTGTACTGCTGTAAACATGTGTGTGTGTGTTTATTGCTGGAAAGTTCTCAACTGCAAGGAACAAAAGAATCATATGCAGAGACTGATAAGATCTATGGAAAGTCATTGTGACTAATCTTTCATGGTGCTCAATCTAGAAATTAAGCTTTATGATAGGTATGTATGTACTTTTTAAAACCATTGTACAGTATATAGGACTTGCTATTATTCCTGGTTTCAGGCGTTCACTGAGTCTTTGCATATGTTCTCCATGGATAAGGGAAAGACTACTGAATATAGGAAGAAGAATATTTGCTAAGTGGCTTTGAGGTGAAGGCATTATGTCCAAAGGGCATTTCTGTAAAGTCTCGTCTTTCCCCAGCATCGCATTCTGATGTAAGTCACATTGGTCTTCATCTTCAGTTTTTCTAGCCATATTCACTCCACCTTTTCAGTTTCTTAAGCCTTTTATCCACATAGCAGGTGGCTTCCTTGCGTGCTTGCTTTCTTCTTTTCTTTTTTGTTTTTTAGGTACTATGGGTTGAACCCAGGAGTGCTTTACCTCTGAGCTACATTTCCAGGTCTTTTATGTTTTATTTTAAGACAGGGTGTCACTAAGATGCTGGATCTGTCTTCCAGCCTGCGAGCCTCCTGCCTGCCGCTCCTGAGTAACTGCGATTACAGGTGCACGAAGGCTTTAACTTTCTTTTGGTTTTTTCAAATTTCATTTTCATGCTCATCTTCAAAGCTGACAGTTGGTTTCTTTGAATATTATTCTCTTAGGAGATAAAGAACGTTAGAAATTTTAAATAATTCTCCAGTCACATGTATAATTACATATACACATAGATGTATATATAACCACACACTGTACATATATATTCACTTGGCCTTACAGATGTGGGGTAAGATAGACAAACATAAGAAGATCCACTAAAGTAACATGTTGTTTTCAGACCTTTATGAAGTCCCCGATAATGAGCACAAAAATTACAGCGATGAACAGAAAGGCTGAGATTTCCTCAAAGGAACAGCAGTAATTTATAAAAACTTACCTTTCTGTTCCAGTTCTCTCTTGCCACTGTTTGTTGTATTAATGTTGGCATTAAAGTTCATTCTGCTTATTGACCATGAGAAAGTGAAATAAACCATTTAGGATTTCCTGCCTAATTGAAGGTGACAAGAAATGGCCTCATTTTAAAGATCCATACACTTGATGAATTAATGAAGAAGCAGTAATTACCATTACAGGCAAATTTGACTCTATATCGTCTAACCCACAGATACAAGTCGTGCACTTATGATCACCTATCACTGATAATTGCAAAGGAAGGATAGGTTTTTATCAATGCTAAAATTACCTGATTAGTACGATTTAGATAATAACACCAGCAAGGTCACATCAGGAATTCTAGAAGTCCCTTTCCATGGTCCTCTTACAACCTCCAAAGGACTATTCTGAGGAGGACACGAGGCACAAGGTATGAGGTGACAGACGGAGGGAGAGAGGGAGCTAGATGCAGACTTAGAAATCAGACGCTGTCAACACAAACACCTCATTTCATCCTTGATGGGACCAGCCCTATCCAACAAGACGCACACTACCAACCCCTAGAAGTGTTTTCAAGGCTTCTGTCAGGAAAACATTTTTCCCAGTTAAATTCCAAGGCCTGACACATGATAGCAAAATTGTGAGTGCTATGGGATATTCTTTACTGAAGACTACAGCCTTGGTGTTAAGGTCTTTCTCACTGGGTTTTATCTGATTATGTCTCTTACCTCTTCTCCTACCATGGTGCCTATCGATGCAACAGTACTCTCAATAGCCTCTGTAGGTGTGCAACTAATCTTTTTTTTTTTTTTTTTTTTTCGGCACCGGGGATCAAACTCACAGCCTCACGCCTGCCAGACAAGCGCTTAAGCCACTGAGCCAAACTCCCGGCCCTAGATTTTTTGAGGCAGAGTCGCACTATGTAGCTCAGGCCAATCTTGCGCTCACGTTGTAGCCCAAACTGGCCTTGAACTCACAATGCTCCGCCTACGTCAGCCTCCCCAGTGATGGGATTAAAGGCGTGCGCCACCACGCCCAGCTATGTGCAACTAATCTTTACCAAAAATTAAGGAAGCATGGCATTGCTAAGTCAAACTGGTTCCATGCCATTAATTACCAGTAATTATCTAACCGTATATGTCTCAAGTGTACTCCCATTGCATCTGATGATACACTGGGAATCACTTCTGTAGCCTCTTGATCCTCACCTCTTCACCACTTTAACCCTTTACTATGGTACTGTTACCATGTTCCTGCAGCATCTTGGAAGAAAAATTTGGACTTCAATCCCTCTTAACTCAATATGTCAGGCCAACAGAACCCACTCCATACTAAGTCTTACTCCAAAAACTCATGATATTTTCTTTGTTTGGCCCAGATATATTGCTGTTGTCAGGATCTTCCAAAATCAACTTATTTTCATTACCCTTTCAGCATCCAAGTATCACTGTACCTTCACAATGATTCCTAGTCTAGCCTGCTTTCTTTCCCTGGCCTTAAACCATTGGGAAACAGTGTCACATTAAGACAAAAATTCACACACTTTTCCTGAGAAATAGATCCCACAATGATAATAAAGCTAGTCAGCCTAAAGATGGAGAAAAGATGTAGGAGAAGCGAAGATGTTGATGGAATCCTACCTTTGTGACACCTTGCCTGTTTAAATTGTAAATCTCCGTGTGGTTTTTGTTTGCCACTAAATGTCCTGGTTTTAGCTTGGCTGTTAATCTTTTTCCTCTGTTTATTTTTGATTTTGACACTCAGGCTACCCTTGATTCCCTCATTTCTAGATTACAGGCAAAAATTCTGTTTGTTTTTTAAGAATATAGACATTTATTACTTACAATACAACCCTTTGGCAAGCAGGCCACTTTGTCCTGTACATTTCTCTCACTATATAACTCTGAGACCTAAGGAACAATGTCTTAAGCTTGATTCCTCAGTCTCTCCAAAATAAAGTTATGATAATGTTGCCTTTTCTCTCATAGGAGTATTACAAAGCTTACGCTAACTATGCGGGCAAAACTTGATAAATGATGGAGCACTATGCAGCTATTAGGAGTATGAGAGGTCTTAGACTCCCACTCAAGAGGCAGAGCTACACACAAAGGGGATGCCTGGGGTTAGTTTATTCATCATTACATTGCTACAGTGTACAATAATAATTCAAAGTGAAAGTTGTGCAAATACTTCTAGTCACTATAATTTTAGCCATTTCAATTTGAGAAAAAGTCTCCTTTCACCCAAGAAGCTATTTTTGTTAATGAGTGCATGAACAATGAGAAAAGTGAGTAAGACTTATAAAAAGAAAGAAAGCACAGAATTAATCAGGATCTGGACATAGTGATGTTGTTTTTCAGTGTGATCTTCCATGTAATAGAGTCATGTCTGTGGTCTACAATTAGCTCCTGGGATTTATACTGGATGAGACTCATTATGTCAGAGATCACAATCTTGCACAAGTATATGCTAGTCTATCCTCTTCTTTTCTCCCCTAGGGTTTAAATATTAGATTACGCTGAAACCATGGCATCAGGACTGGTTAACGTTGCTACTTCTTCCTTCTAATCCTCTTGGCTGAAAATTTTGAATGCAATTTATGTCTCCATTATCTCCTAATAGAAAATTTGAAACTCTTCGAGTCTTATTATAAATGTCAGTTCTAATATTCTGCTACAGATGTTTGCTTAGATTGAAATACATAATTTGTATGGGATTCTATATGGGCTCATCATCTTTATGAGGCTAAGAAAAAGCATTTAACAATATTTTAATTTTATTTACAACTTTGGGATTTTATTATCCAAAAAGTAAGAATCTACTCTGAAGGGGCAATGGTAGAAATGAAAATAAATGCCCTAATATTTTGACCTCCCAAAAATCCATCTATGAATAGAAAATTATTCCAAGTATCAAACATTTCCTTAAGCAGCTATATTATGCTAATATTTTATAAAATTTTCAAAATACATTTGCTTTCAAATGGTCTATGTAGTAGTATCCTCAAATACACATTTAATGTAGTGTGTGATTTGGAAGTTATTATTTTAAAAAAGCAAGACTATATGAAGCAAAAAACAAAAAGTGGTAATGGAAATCAATAGAAAGTTTCTTGCTGCAGTGAGATGAGTTACTTTCATAAATTCAGTGGAAAAAATCAATAAAACATAATTTGATTTTTCTGTACCTAGATATTGCTCTTCTTTTACTCAACTTTTATGTGATTATTTTGAGGACATTGGAAAAGGTAATAAACTCTCCACAAGTCAGTTTCCTTATTTGTTAAGTGTTGTCATTCGCAGATCAACTAAATAACTTAATGTGTGTGCAGAGTATATCAGCCATTATGATTATTGATGACAGGTAGTTTTTACATAAAGTCTTTGATAGGAATGTTTTATATGCTTTTGAAATTTTAAAATAAATGTTATGCAACTAATTTAAATTTTTATAGTCAGTTTTTTCTTGCCAAATAAAATCAACTTTTGAAGTAGAAATCGCATTGCACTTTTATCTCAATTTTGATCATTTTGGTGCTAAGTATAACTAGGTTTTTGGAATACCTGCTGTGGATTAGGCACTTCCTCAGACTTTTAGACAGATTTAAACAAGTAAAATATCATTATTTCCCTTAAATGTCTCTCACTTCATGTTATAAATAAGCATACTAATGAGCAACTTTAATCAAAAAGAAAAGGCCAAGTGAAAAATGCTTTGAGGATAAAATAGATAAAAATACTCAAGAAGAGAAAATATCCATTACAATATTAGAATAAGGAGACACTGCACATATTAGTAGAATTTGTTTCAGGAACATTTCAGGAAGAGGGAATAATAAAAGCAAAGGCACTTACATGTGAATGTGCAGAGCATGAACAAGGAATAAATACTAAGTCTTTGACACTGAAGCATGGGATAGACAAGTTTGTAAAGGTGTGTGGCCTGTCTCAAGACTGAGTTTACCTTGATTGCAAAAGGATGAGGGAAGAAATAATATGTTTATGGGAGCAGTGGAGATGCAGAGGCGAGCTAGCTTGTGAAAAGTTTGTAGGGGCCATGTGGGTCATAGATGTACTTAAACTAATTTAACCTGAGGTTATCCCAGGGACTTTGTGCTCTACGAGGCCATATGATTGTTTGTTCTGGAGCAAGTCTTTTAATGCATTGTGTTAAAAGATATGAATGCATGACCTTAGTCTCAGTGGAATGCTGCCGGGACAACACAAGATGCTTTGCTGAGATGTGTCCGAAAGAACGACAAACATGAAGGCTAGGTATAGCCAAATATGGTCCCTGCAATAGTTAAACAATTAAGTTCTCACCTTTACTTTACCCTTCCTGCATCCCTCTTCTGCTCTTTGTTAAGAAAAACTCTAATAAAAAGCCAGATAAAATGGTAATCAAGGCTTCAGTCCCAGAGTCAGTGGCACTCCCAATTCCATAACTTCGTATCTCATTTTATTTTCATCCACCACACCTCATTTTCAGGACCTGTCTCCTCATAGAAACCAACAGAGGCAGGATTTCATAACTAGTAAGGTGGAAAGAGAAAAGGAGATGTAGATGATTTTGAGTCTCTAACCTTATCTCCTGGCAATAATAATTATGCCATCACTAAGAAAGGAGTAATGGAGATTTGGTGAAGTAACTGATGTGTTCAACTGTAGCAATACTAAGTTTAAAAAGCTATTTGTGGAATTTTTTGGTTAACACGTGTGAAGGAAAATTGAAAACTGGGTTGTGATGTTCAGGACAGTGGCCAGACTTCTGTGATTTCAGAGTTATCCACACAGTTTTAAGGGTGAAGCTATGAGAACAAATGTATAAAATTTCATGAATCATTCCAGCAACCCATTCTGTGAATAAAACCAATTTTAAAACTTAGTTGATAGATTCTGCTAGCCTGGGACTTAGCAAGCTGTAACATGACATCCGCCCAAATTGGTACCCGACCCAGAGAAACAATTTAGCTCTCCAAGAGTAACTTCTATGTTCTCCTTCTCATTCCAGAGATAATCCTCCCTCTCCATTTTTGTGTGTGTGCCAAGCCCTCTCCAAACCCACGACTCCACAACCCCCCAAGCCTCCACCCCCAGCCCCCAGTAAATCTGTCTCTTGTTTTACACAGACAGATTCTCCTTCAAATCAGCTATTAATATGTCATTTTGCCCACCTCCCAAATTCCTCCCCCAGCCAAAACTGATAATAATAACTACACTTCTTTGTTCTCGCTAAGAGCTTCTGCACCTCCCAACCCATGAAGCTCTCCTATGCCCTCCTCATTAAAAGACTCCTCTTTGTCTCTCTCACTCTTATTTTCTCTGTGCCACTTCAGATTGAGTGCCCAAAAATACGCAATCAGTTGGTACCATTCATACTCAGAGTGGATGGGGGCCATTATTCCTGGTGAGCTTATCCCCTGGTTTGAGCTTCCCCCAGACCTATGAGCCTCTCTCTCTCTCTCTCTCTCTCTCTCTCTCTCTCTCTCTTTCTCTCTCTCTCATTCTTTCTCCTCTCTTCTGAGGGATTCCTGCCTCTGCCATTAGCCACCATCCACCCAACACCAGCCCTGCCTTGTCTCCTCAGTTTCTCACAGGTGAGCCGACTCCTACTCTCACTCAGGGTGCCTGTCTCATAAATCACAGGCCTGCATCAGGATACCCCTCCATGTCCTCCAGGACTACATCCTCACCCTTCAGGACTCCCCTTGTCTCACCAGTGATGACTGCTGGGCATAGGTGCTGGGGATCTCTCTCTCACTCACCCTGCAGGGGTGACAACTCCTTACAGGAGTGTGACTTGGGCTTTAGCCCTTTGGCTCACCTCCAATTCCATCACAGTGGGCCAAGTTACTTCCCGCCCTGTAAAACACACTGCACTCCACTCAGGGGCCTGCTGAGACTACTCGCTCCATAACCTCTGGTCTCTGAATATACACTCGCTCGCTCATTGTCTCAGAGCCACTTCATAGGCTACAAGTTAGTTTTGTGCTACCAGATGGCTTGGCCTCTTTACAAGCTTGATAACAGCTGCCACCCTCTGTGATGTACACAATTTTGCTACCTTAATGGCAGATGGTCAAGTTCCTTAAGGCCTTTTTTGCTCTCAGGGCGTGCCCCTTCCCTCATTCAGGCATATGGAGCGGCCTGCTCCACACTGCCAAAAACCTTACCTGACAATCCCTCTGACCATACAGACAATATCCCTTCTGCTCTCACCCTCCCACCATACCCACAAAGCTCTCCTTGTTCTCCTCTGCTGCTATGTTTGCCTCAATCTCCTACCTCCCCCAGTACTCCTCCTCCACTCTATGGTCGCCATTTTCTCCATACCACATGGGCTCTCACTCCTCCCTCTCACCACCATCTTGTGGCCCCTCACACTTTCCGCCATCTGGCAACCCTTCCCACTCATTGCCTTCCTTATCCCTACCCCAACTGCCTTTTACATGATCCTAACCCCAACTTTTCTCTCCCCCTGTGAGGTGACAGATACTAAAAAACTTAATCCACATTCATGTCCCTTTTTCCCTCTCCAATCTCTCACATATCTTCCAGCATGTAACATCCTTAGCTGCTGACCCATACAATTGTATCAAAAAGCTTCGATTCACTATTTAATTCTACCTACAAAGATCTCTATGTTATTCTTACTTCCACTCTGTCCCCTCAGTAATATACACATCTCCTATTTTATTTCCTAAACAACACCAGACATTCAAACTAAATTCAAAAAGTCAGACCTTAGTCCTCAATCCCCTCAGAGAGACCTTCTAGATATGGCTTTTTGTGTCTTCAATAATAAAGAAAAACAACGTTCCAGGACGACCTTAAAAAGGTTATGTTCCAGGCTAAAACTCCAAGGAAAATTTCTGGCCACAGCAGCTGCAGCGGCCCTGGGGTTCAAGATAAAACAGAGGCCAAAGGAAAAAAATTTAAAAACCCAAACCCCTCCCCACGACGCTTCCAGTGCAGCAGGAAAAGGACACTGAACACAAGCCTGCCTTGACCTGCAGCCACGACTGGAAACGGGTCCTATCTGCAGCTGAGAGGACCACTGGAAGTGTGACTGCCCTGTCTGCCAGAGAGCAAGTAAGTCATCACTTCCCCGCCCCCACAGGGCAGGACACTGCCGCCTGGGACTCATCACCGGCTGATCTGCTCGGCATCGCCGCTGAAGAAGATCAGTGGGGCTCGCGCCTGCGCCTCGCACTGAGGTATCTCTCTCAGAGCCCCGAGTCTCACTGGGCATCTCAGGTAAAACCCTCTCTTTCCTTGTTGACATGAAGGCCACCCATAGTGTTCTTCCTGAGTTTTCAGGCTGATGTTCCCGGCCTGCAGTCTCTTAGGAGTTTACGGCCAATGTACATGACCTCCCCAGACAGGACTTATTCCCTGCAGATTCCAAACCCTTTTCTTTACACACAACTGTCTTACTATCCCAACCTGTCCTGTGCCCCTTTTGATAAAAATCCACTCCAAAAACTCAATTTTTCTTATACTCTATCTCTCCCCACAGCTCTCATACTCGGATCCCAGCTGTCATGTGCCGCCCCCTCCCCTTTTCTCCTCCTTCATCAACCCTATAGTTTGGGACACCTCCAATCCCACTTATGCCACCCATGTTACTCTGCTACTAATTCACCTCAAACACCCCTCAGTCTTCCTTTCTGTTCCCCAATACCCAGTAGCCCCTAAACATCAACAAGGGCTCAAAACTATAATCTGCTGCTTGTTAACTAGTGGGTTTCTAAAAGTCACTCACTTGCCTTATGGCACCAATATTCTCCCTGTCCTCAAATCCAGCAACTCCTATCGCCCAGTCCAAGATTCCAGAGCTATTGACGGTGCAGTGATGCCAATTCGCCCGGTGGTGCCAAATCCTCACACTACACTGTTCCACAGTCCACCGTGTGCCTCTCACTTTCCTGTATTAGACCTTAAAATACACCTTTCACTATTCCTTTATACCCTGATTCCTAAGATTTCTTTGCCTTTACATGGACAAATCCAAACACTCTCCAATCTACACAGCTTACCTAAACAGTCCTACCTCAAGGTTTCAGAGACAATCCACACTTCTTCAGCCAAGCCCTTGCTGCTGAACTCATGACTCTCAATCTTAAACCTAACACTCTTCTCGAATATATAGATAATTTTTTCCTCTTTGTCCATCCTATGCTCTAACTATACAGCATATGGTTACCCTTCTCAACTTTCTCTCAAATCATAAACACAGTGTGTCCCCTACTAAAGCCCAAATAGCTTCACCAAAGGTTAAATAGCTGGGTCTCACCCTCACCCCCACCACTTGCTCTGTAACTTCAAACCACAAAGCCTGTCTCCATGATCCCCAAGTACCAACTACAAAATGAGTTTTGTCTTTTCTGGGTTTAACAAACTTCTTTGGTCTCTGAATTCTTAACTTTGCTACACTAGCCCAACCTCGCTATGAGACATCCAAAGGTTCCTTGTCAGAGCCTCTCAACCCCACTACTCCTATATGCTCTTCATTTTTCTAAGCTAAAAGAGGCCTTTTAAAAGGCCCTAGCCCTCATTCTCCCTGACCCAACCCAAGCTTTCTACCTCTGAAGATCATAATGCTGTAGGAGTTTTAGGAGATACACACACACATGCATGCACGCACGCGCACACACGCACACACACACACACACCCTTCCTTCCAAGCAGTAGCCTACTTCTCAAAACAATAAGATGACACAATATAGAGCTGGCCTCCCTGCCTTGGAGTCCTTACCTCAGCAGTCACACTAACACAAGAGGCCAAAGAGTTCACTTTAAAACAATCAATTACAGTCCACTCACCCCATTGCCCTGATGACCATATTTCACACAAGACCCTTCCTGCCTTAATGATACCTTCTCGCCTATAACAAGTTCACTTAATGCTCATACAGGACCCTACAATCACCACCTCTGCCAGCAGCTCCCTCAACCCAGTCACCTTACTTCCCACCTCTGAGGAGACCTCTGTCCACAATCATATTGAGGTCCTACAGATGACTCCTACTCCCCTCCCTCATATTAACAGTATTCTTCTCCCTACAGCTTCTGATACAAGGTTCATAGATGACAACTCAAGCACTCAAAGGAGGACACAATATGTTATAATCAATTGTTCAAAGGTAATAGAGCCAAGCCCACTGCCACCCAAAACATCTTCACATAAAACAAAACTAATTGCCCTCACATGGGTCCTCACACTAAAGACAAAATCATAAATATCTGTACTGGTTCCAAATATACATTTAACATCCTTTACTCTCATACCATTTAACAAAAAAGAGATCTAATTAATACTCAAGGAACCCCCATCACTAATAAACCTCTCATTCTCAAACTGCTAGAGGCAACACAACTTCCAAAACAAGTAACAATCATTCACTATAAGGGACACCAAACACCATCAGACTATCTCTCAGGATAATACCTTTGCAGACACACAGGCTAAATTAGCTACACAACAGCCATATCTCTCTCACCTTCTCCCCTTTTCCCAAACACCTTGCCCACACCTCAATATTCATCTACACAACCACAATTAATTCACAAACACGCTGATAGCCAAAACTCTCAGAGATCAACTTTCCAAAAATCAAAACTCCTCCTCCCAGCTCAACAAGCCTTAGACCTCATCACTAACATACATCAGTGCTTTCATACAGACACTCAAGTCTTGTATAAACTTCTAACTCTGGTCACTACTCTTCCCTCTCTAAAAAAATATTATTCATCAAGTCACTCACAACTGTCATCTTTGTGCCAAAACCTATCCTCAGAGACACTTACCTGTTTCTTTCCCAACCCACCAACTTTGTGGACACACTCCAGACAAAAACTAATAGACATGCCTCATCATAAGATCTACACATCTCTGCCTCACCCATTCATAGCCCAAACTTCTGTTATTCCTTTACGTCCTTGTCCTTTTTTACTGCTGTTTCTCATCTTCACTGTCATACTTCAAACAATCTCTCCCTACAACACCAAATCTCTCCTAATGCTCACTGTAATTTTAGGTTCAAACTATCTATACCGCCTACTCCCTCTTCCACTATTCCTGCTCATTCTCCTTCTAGGGCACATAACTTTACTGACAACTTACTCCACAATTTTCAACCACACTATTCCTTTCTCCCACACACATCCCAACCTAAAATCCCAGATTTAAACCACAATTCTCCAATACTACAACGCACACAACAAATAACCCCAAATCAACCCCAGTCTCTCTCTACCCTTTCTACGAGCTCCCACAATGCCCCCACCTTCACCCGCACTGTCTCCAAAACTGTCCGATTTACCCCTCCACACGAACATGAGGCTTAACTACAAAAACTAACAAAAAACATTACTTTAGACATAATCATCCAAAACACCTCTTTTCAACAATACTCCTTAGACAAGACATAGAGATAGGCCTTTTACGATGGAGTGGGTCCCTTCTCAGGCCTCATATTTCGCTTGCTGCCCATTAGAGCCCCACTGCTAAGTACTTTTGCCTATGTTGTCCCTCCCCCCACATGCCTAGGCTCCCCACAGCACAGCTCTCCATTTCTTCTCTCCTTAAGAAAACACTCAAGACTCTCTCCAGCAACATTAATACCATGGACAAGGTTTTTCTATCTGGTCTTTTCTGAGGGGCAAGGCCCCCTATCTCCTCCCCTTGATGGGACCTCCCATACTACTCATCACGATTGTACTTATAGCTCCCTGTCTTTTTAAACTTTTTCCCCCCCAAATTTCTTACATTCAGGATAGAGACCTTCACTACCAGAGAGTACCTTGTCCTGGCTGAGATCCCTGGCACCAGCTTCTATGTGGGCCTAACCTACCATCCTGACAACTGCAATAGCCCCCACTACGATGCCCCCTCCAGCATGAAGCAGTCTTAAGATGAATGCTGCCCCTGTTCAAGCATGAATCAAAAAAGATGAGAATGATAGATTCTGCTAGCCTGGGGCTTAGCTGTCTGTAACATTTCATCTGCCCAATATGGTACCCGACCCAGAGAAACAATGTAGCTCTCCAAGAGTAACTTATATGTTCTCCTTCGCATTCCAGAGATAAACCTCCCTCTCCCTTTTTGTGTGTGTGCCGAGCCCTCTCCAATCCCAAGACTACACAACCACCCAAGCCTCCACCTCCAGCCCCCAGTAAATCTTTCTGTCACCTGTTTTACACAGGCAGGTGCTCCTTCAAATCAGCTGTTAATATGTCATTTTGCCCACCTCCCAAACTCCTCCCCCTCAGCCAAAGCTGATAAAAGTAACTACACTTCTTTGTTCTCACTGAGAGCTTCTGCATTCCCCGACCCATGAAGCTCTCTCATGCCCCCTTCATTAAAGGCCTCTTCCCTATCTCTCTTGCTCTCATTTTCTCTGTGCCACTTCAGACTGAGTGCCCCCAAAATACTCAATCATTAGTTTAAACCAACCACACCTGTAAGCCCAGGACTCTACTCTGGAAAAATGAGGCAGGAGAATTCCAATTTCAAGCCAAATCCCGGGCAATTTAAGGATGTAGGGAGACCCTGTCATAAAATTAAAAGTTTGAAAACAGAATGGGAATGTAGCTCAGTGAAAAGGCCCTGGGTTAAGTACCCATTAATGAAAAAATGAAACACACAAAATTTGGTTTAATTACTAAAGTAAGCCATGCCATTCTTAATTAAGTTCCTGCTTACTGATCATTATTCATTTTCTTATGTATCTTTATTTGTATTTCATGATTTTATGTTGTTTTCATTTTTCTCCTGTGCCTCTTCTCTGTGTCTTCCTCCATTCCTTCAAATTAAATTTCTTTGTTCTTACTGATTCTTTTATTTCTCATTTTTAATATAATAACAGATGAATTTCTAATGTTGGATTATTCATCTGTGGTACCCTCTATGATTCACCAAAATATTTTGAACATCAGTTTTGAAAGTGTAGAAATTTATTAATAGTTTTACTGTCATCTACAACTCCAGCCAAATATAACTTAAGGAGATTTTTCTATTTTTAGATAGGCAAAACTTAACTTTTTTCCTTTGACATAACAGATATTCAACAAATATTTATAGTAGATTGTGTTTCAAATTAGAAGGACTTAGGATAAGGAGATTATTTCCCCTTTGTAAGCAGCTCACAATGAATACACAGGGTTGGCTTAAAAACTTTTCCTGCCCCATTTTCTTATCTTACAGTGAAACTTACTTTTAATTAATTACCTATACCTTGGACATTTGATCTATGCTCTATTATTCTTGAAATGGGTGACTATGTTTTCCCTGTGTTTTAAATAAACATGCAAGCACAACCTTATACTATATCATGAAGGTGACTGAGTCTGAAAAGTTTTCTTGTTGTTTCCTTTTATATTCGTCACAGTATTTCTTCTCTGTGCCACATGAAATATTAATTGGATCTTTTGCAATCTAAACTTTCTTTCAGGATTATTATACTGAAATTTGAAAAAGAAGAAGGAGGAGGAGGAGGAGGAGGAGGAGGAGAAGGAGAAGAAGAAGAAGAAGAAGAAGAAGAAGAAGAAGAAGAAGAAGAAGAAGAAGAAGAAGAAGAAGAAGAAGAAGAAGAAGAAGAAGAAGAAGAAGAAGAAGAAGAAGAAGAAGAAGAAGAAGAAGAAGAAGAGGAAGAAGAGGAAGAAGAAGAAGAAAGAAATCATTACTTTCCAGAGCCTTTGAAAAACCTGACTGTAGAAACAGGATTGCTGTGGAATGCACAGACCTTAGATTTTCTCTTACTTGGCCTCTTGTGTGTCCTGAAGGCAATACTTCAGTGGGCTATGTGTGGGCAGAATGAAGATCAGTCCTTTGCTTGGCACATGTTCCCTGGTGCTCAGAGTGTCCTCCTACATCCCTCAGCTGCAAGGAGCACTGAGTCAGGTACTAACCCCACATCTGATGGGAAGGTTTAGGGTTTAAAATATTCTATTTTAAAATAATTGTTACTTTAGAAATCTTAGTTTCTTTTCTTTTATTTCCCTCTTCAGTCTTCTTGAGAACACCTGTAAACAAAATAAGGAGAATGAAAAGTTATGTGAAACTATAATAAGTTGTAACTTTTATTAAGATACATACTACAGTATAAATGTCTTTTCTCTGCAAGGTGCTAACCTCTGCTGCTAGAAGATTTTGATAGTAGCAGTTAGTTCCTCAAAGTTGATAAACCACACCCAACTTATAAGAAAAGATTGCCACCTTTTTCTCATTTTCTTAACAACAGCACATCTTTACTTGGCTATAAATTCAAGAATGGATCTATGAATGATGGTTATGTAATAACTGGCTTTACTTTTTTTCCTGTTGTGTTATAGTCTAATAAATCAAATGTTATATACTGGCTGTTTTGTTTGTTTGTTTTTTAGTACTAGTAATTAAACTCATCACTTTGTGCTTGCCAGGTAGGCACAGTGCCACTGAACTTCACCCCCGGCTACCACAGGCTGTTTTGAACTTTAATTTGTACTTTGATGTGAATTATAATAATAGACAATTTTAATTATCAAGTTAAATGGTATACTTGAGAGAGGCTAGGTTCAAAAGCCAGAAAACATGGTTTCCTGTACCTTATAGTACATTTTTGGTCAGTATGATCATAAACACGTGTTTTAAACTTACTAAATATCAATGTTCTCTTTTTAAAAATAATAATTATAATGATTATTATACTATTTTCCACATAGAATTATTGAGTGGATCAAAAAATAATGTACTCGAAAGCTCTTAGTAACTACATGGATGTTTTAACTTATTGATAATTAAAAAGAATAGACTGTTTTTGTTCAAAATTAGAAACTACATTTAACTGTTTATTATATATAAAGAAAATGATAAGAAAAAAGGAAATAAATGAATATGACAAAATTTTAAAGGACAAGTTTGGCTATACTAACACTAATGAAAGTTTTACCATATTGCTTATATTTCTATATACTATGGCTGAATCTAAATAAATATCTTATGTTTGCACATATTCCCGTTCATCAGCTTTTAGATTAAGGATTCCAAACAGTAGTAAAAGTAAGCTTGATATATATTATCTGTTTACTTGTTTGTGGTTTGTTAGCTTAGCTTGTTGGCCAGTTTGGTTGATTATTCTCTAATATTGTTAGATATCAAGAAGGAAAAACAGTCTTAGAAATGTTTTCATTTGAGCTGAAATTAACAATGAATTGAAAAGAAATAATAAAATAAAAATAAAAGTAGAAATAAAAAATGTTCTATCTCAATTTGTCTGTAAATGTATCTTAAACATTCCATATATATATATATATATATATATATATATATATATATATGGAATGTTTAGGATATATTTATATATATATGAGAGAGAGAGAGTGCTCAATGTTTTTATTTTGAAGAGAATAAAACTAAGCAAAATAAAACAGAATAGAGTCAATCAAAACAAAACAATGAACATGATTCGACTTCAAAACAAGATAATAGGAAATCAACAATAGCTACCATAATGCCATTTGTTATCTTTAAAATAGCTGCCCATACCATCAGACATAATAAAATAAAACAAAACAAAATAGAATAAAATCAATCAAACAAAACAATGAAAGTATTACAGGGCTTTGAAACAAGATAATAGGAAATCAATAATGGCTATCATAATATATTTTGTTATCTTTGAAATAACTCCCCATGCTATCAAATATAACAAAATCAAACAAAACAAAGCAGAATAAAACCAAACAAAACAGAACAATGAAAACAATACAGGAATTCAAACAAGAAAATAGATTAATGATAGCCACTGCTTTCCCTTTTTAGATATTTCCTCCCCTTTCACTTTCACAATATCTACAGTGCATTTTGGATCCCACTAACTCCTTTAGTTTTTTTACTAGGGAGACTGCACTTAATCTGTGTGGAGAAGAATATATTACTAATTCGAGGTTTCTAAGACAAAGATTATATTTATCTTTAAAGCTTCATCATTTTAACTTGATAAATTTAAAATTGATTGATAGAATATATATCATAAATTAATTTTAGTTTGTTTTAGTATGTTAAGTCTGAATTTGAGTACACTTGATAAGGTGACAAAGAGCAGATTATAACTTACTATTGATAGAAGGATAGATGATCCTCTATTTAGCAAAATTCCTTTAAGGCAATTATCCAACAATAGATTTTTGACTCTTCTGGGTGCACTTTGCTCCCATTATATGTAAGTGAAATGCTACTGTGTCCTGGACGTTTACAAGAGTGAGCTTGCAGAAGTTCAAAGTAAAACAAGATGTGAAAATTTATAGCTATTGATTCATTCCATTTTGTACTCACTGTTACTGTCTACCTTACTTTTGCTGTTGGGAGTTTAAGTAATTTAAGTCATAAATAGTGGGCTACACTGACAGTTTAGCACATGGCTACACATGGACTAGCAGAGTAGCATCCAGGCTTGTGGAGTCATTAGGTTCTAATGGTGCCATTACACCTAGTCCAAGCTCAACCATAGCTAACATGTTGAAATCAAGAACATTTAAAGAAAATCATTATAGAACTTCCTATTTAAAACTATCCAAAGAGTACACTAAGTGATAAATACTTCCTTTCCTTTTTGCAACGAAATGTTTTCTTAATGTGAGTAGTTTTATAGCCCCTATTGGACAGAGAAATGTGTATAAGGGTTATAAGATTTTAGTTTATGCACTGTCATTTTCATTTTCCCTAAATCATTTTATTTCATTTTTCCTTTCACTCTAAGAAAAGAATATAAAAAAGAAAAACTACTATTATCTTAAAAGTCTTGATTCTATTGGCTATAAAAATGTAACTTGGTAAAAGCCATCATGGCTAATAAAAGCACGTAACTATAAATTAAAATAAATAAATTATTCTTTAATCATCCATTTATTTCAAGATGGTGAAAAATTAGAAATATTGTCATAATCCATAATGGTGGATTTGAAAAAGAATTAATGAGAGTAGTCTTTGATATCTTCCTGGTCCTATGTACACTGTGTACCAGTCCTGGTCCTATGTATCCTAAATTTTAAATATTAAACTGAATTTCACATGACATAAAATTAACCACTGCAAATGAAATTCAGTGTAATTGCATACATTCACAATGTTGTGAATCACCACCTATGTCTAGTTAGAAAGCATTTTGATTACCCAAACTGAAGACCCATGCTCAGTATGAAGTCACCAGTTTACTTTCTTTCTTAAAGGATTTACCTATTCAGGATATTTCATATAAATAAAATCAGTCAATATATAGCCTTCTATTTTAACTTCTTAGGATAATATTTTTAGGGGTCCTTCATATTATAGCATGAATCAGTACTGCATTCCTTTTAATGACTGAAGATTATTCCATATATATATATATATATATATATATATATACAAAATTGCCTTACCTATTCATCTGTTGATGAAAATTTAATGTCCTGCTATCTTTTGGCTTTTGTAAATGGCCATTCAATGAATATATGTGTGTAAGCATTAGTGTGAACACCTATTTTTAATTCTAATGGGTATATAACTTAAGAATGAATTGCTGGGTTACAGAGTAATTTTATCTTCAACCTTTTTTATTTTAAAAAGAATTAAAAGCAATAAAAATGATACAGTATTTCAAAACAAGACGATAAGAAATTAACAATGGTTATTACATTACATATTGTTGCCTTCAAAATAGTTGCTCAGATTACCAGATAAGGCTTGCAAAATTGATCAAACAATATAAGCAATGTTTCTTTCAATAAACTAATAGAATTAGTGGCACAAATATCTTGGCTATCTTGTGTGTGTGTGTGTATATATATATATATATATATATATAAACATATATATAAAAACATATATATGTAAATATATTTTTTTCTCCTTTATTTTCTCCTTTCCCCCATCCCAGTTGTTTTTTCCTTTTGAGCAGCTTCATTCCCTTTCACAATATCTACTGTACCTTTTGAATCTTGTTTAGTCTTTCAGTTTCACACACAAGGGACAAAATATGATGCTTACACATGCAAGTCTGACTCATTTCATTTATGAATATGCTCTCTAGTTGTTTTCATTTACCTATAAAAGCCTGGAGTTTATTTTTCTTTATAGCTGAATAATATTCCATTGTATAGAAATACCACAACTTTTTTATCCATTCCTCAGTTGATGGGCATTTGAGTTGTTTCCAAGATTTAGCTATTACAAATTGTGCTGCTATAAACATATGTCAATGTGGTTTGATGTTTTCAATTTCTCTGGAAAAATACCCAGAAAGGGAATAGTTGGGTTGAATAGGACCTCTAATCCTAGTTTTCTGAGGAATAACCACACTATAGTTGCACCAGTTTTTTGAAGAATAACCACACAGTAGTAATAACCACAGTAGGATTAACCACACTATAGTTGCACCTAGTTTTTTGAAGAATAATCACACAGTAGTTGCACCGGTCTACAACTCCTACCAATAGGGAAGAAGGGCTCCTTTAACCCCACAGCCACTCCTGCACTTGTTGCTAGTTGATTTCTTGATAATAGTTATTCTTTTTGCGGTAAGATGTAATCTCAGTGTTGTTTTAATTTGCACCTCTTGAATTACAATGATGTTGAATATTTTCTCATATATGTATTTGCCATTTGTATTTCTTCATCTGAGAAGTGTATATTCATCTCAGAAGCCCATTTTTGGATGGGGTTTTTGAATTTGGGGGACCTGATTTTTTCAAGTCTTTATATGTTCTGGATAAAAGTTCTTTGTCTGAGGGAAAGTTGGCTAATTTTTTTTCCCAACTTGTGGATTTTCTTGTCACTTTTTGATTTCTTTTGATGTGCCGAAACTTTTTAATAAAATGATGTCTCAATTGTTGATTCTTTGAAGTATTTCCCACGCAGTTTGGCTTTTGTTCCTGAACTCTCTGCCTACCCCTATGTCTTCAAGATTTCTATATACTTTATCTTCCAGTAGATTTAGTGTTTCTGTTTTGATATTTAGATCTTTGGTCCACTTTGACTTTAGTTTAGCGAATGGTGATAGGCATGGGTCTAGTTTTAGTTTTTGTCACGTGGAAATCCAGTTTTTCCAACAACACTTACTAAAGATGTTATCTTTCTTCCAGTGAATCTCTTCGGCCCCTTTGTCAAGGATAAGGTGGCTGCATGTGTTTGTAGTTGTGCCTGCATCTTTTACTGTGTTCCATTGACCCTCAGGTTGTTTTTTGCCATTATCATACTGATTTTATCACAGTAGGTTTGAGGTATAATTTCAAGTCAGGGATTGTGATGCCTCGTGTCTTGCCTTTGTTTCCCAGGATAGCTTTTGC
>RJWM01014469.1:0-50388 GCA_004363535.1 Dasyprocta punctata
TGTATGAAGAGGATTCTAAGCAGGAGGAGAGATGAACAAAGAAGCAAGAAAAACATCACAGGAATCCCATGAGGAGGATACTCCCAGTAGTCTGCAAAAGCAAAACAGTTAAGGCAGAACTAGAAGAGAGAAGTCTACCTGTTTTATTAGTCTGGATATCAGGTTAAGAAAAAGTTGATATTTCCCATGTAGGTGCTAGAGAACCACAAGGGATCAGGGAGGGTAGGTAGAATAAGCTGATGTGCATTCAGAGAAGAGAGCTAAAAGGTCCAGCACAGAGACTAGGTGGGAAACTAAGACAAAACAATTGGCTTGGTCACTAAGTAGCATGGTTAGAGTGAGAAGAAAAGTGAATAAGTAGGAAAAAATTACAATCATAAGTGAAGAAAACTATAGAATCAGAAATAATATCTAGTTTATGTTATTCTACTTACAGTGATACCGCTAATGGGTACAGAGGTCATGTTTCATAGATAAGGAGATGAGAATGTGAAGGAAACTAGAAAGGATGGAGAAATATCCTAAGATCACACCCTGAAAGTGAGACTGGGATTGAAGAAGGCAGTTGAGCAAAGGTGAGGAAGTTGTGGGTGTCCATTGTACAAGATGAAAGAGAAAATCAATCATAGACAATTAGATGGAAAATACCAAGGCTTTAGGTGAGGCAACATGAACCTTAATGCTGTCACACTTCCTGTTTCTCTGATACTTCTCAGAAGGTTCCTCATCATTCTGGTGGAATCAGAAAAGATGAATTCCAGAATTCAAGTTAGAAAAGAGGAGAAGTTTGGGGGATTTCAGCAAGGATGGGTTATGTGGAAATGAAAACTGCTTTTGATTAACAATGGACGTTGGGCTTTTAACAGGAAGAGAGATCTGGCAAGTATTAGTAGCATGGAGACAATACGGCAGTCAAATTGCTGGGGGGGGTTCCACGTCTCAAGAAGCAGGTCTTAAGAGGACGAGCTTGTGTGGGAGCTCGATGGCACAAAGTGACAGCAGGAGATTTATTTAAACTACATAAACCCAAATTCTGATGAAACGGAGATGTATGGTTTAAATCAGCACAATTACAAACAAGTTGTAATATCTGAAACTTTTTCAAATGTTCCTCAAGAGTTTAGTCCAATGAGTACTGTGTTCAAGCACACAGCATCCTTAGGGATAAGTTCACCTACAATTGAAATTCAGTCACCTTCGGTGGGGAGCACAGCAGCTGTTTAGAAGCGCATAGCAATACTACACAGCAGTTTCTGAGAAAATGAGGAATATAATATCCAAATGAGATTACGAGAGGCATTTAGATAGGCAGGATGTAATTACCCAAACTGGAGTCACCAGGATAATGAAGCTGAGTTTCTACCTCTACCAAGAAGAGGCACGCAATGCTCAATGACCACTAATAGTGCATGATTTTTCATTTCATATACAAGAAAGTTAATTTGTCAGTTTATCTTAATGTAACAGTCTTTTGAAAAAAATTAAAAATAAAGCAGTCAGTTTATCTGCCAATTAATCTACTAGGAGGACTAAAGAAAGCCTCACTGAGGGATACGGGGACATAAAAACACTGTGAAAATTGCAATCCCTGCCTTTCACATCCCAACAGTCACATTGGAGTTGTATCACCTCTAATTTCATTTGATTCAAGACAAAGACAAAGTAGCCATATTCTTTTAGAACAAAAATGAACAGCCATGTGGATTTTTTACATAGTACTCTTCTTCGGCAAAAAGCCACAGAACTTTTTTTTTTTTTAAATCGTTTCCAAGGATGAAAGTGACTTTGCCAAGCAAAGTGGCTTCAAAACAGGACTCAAAAATACTAATAGAAAGACAGATGGTTCTACTAAGAGCTTGGCTGCCAACATGAAAAAAAAAAAAAAAAGAATGTAGGGGAAAAAAAGAGTGATGCTATTGAAGCTGACTGCAAAGTTATTTGATGACTACAAATACTTGTGTCCCATTGCAAGTGCTAACTCTGCCTCCAGGGCTGATATAGCCAAACTACTAACTTCCCCACATCCGATCCCCCTGTGTTCCCACCCCTCCTAAATAAAACCTGTCAGTGCCAAGCCCCACAAAACAGCACAAGCATGCTCTTGATTCTGACTGACTGCTCTGCAGAAGCAAAATATTGCATTGAAGAACTCCTATTTAGGAACAGACCCAAAGGGAAAATTGCTTTTCTTTTCAAAACTGCCTGTCACATTTTCTTTTTCTAATTCCCCTTTTCCTCCTCCTCCTTGTCACCAACGGGCCCTTGGGCCCTATGAGTTTAGATGATACAAACTCAATTTGTATAAAGAAGGCAAGAAGCAGCACCACAGAGAGGTGAAGATAGTTTGCAAGGATAGAGAAATAATCCAGTCAAGACACAGTGCAATTTTCTTTCCAAACTACTACTACAATAATACCTCCACTTTATTTCCTTCAGGGCAACTGTCATTTCTTTTTAACCAGATTGCTACTAGATATAATAGAAGCTGAAATATTATATGGTCACTGACTCTTCCTTTCAATGGCTCATTTCACTACTGCATTTTTACTTTTACATGATGTGTTTATTGTTGCCATTGTTACTAGGATACAACCACTTTCAGATGATTAGAATTAAGACCTCTGTCACTTTAAGGCAATGAAATTTCATTCTTCGTGCTATACAGGTTTGACTTAAATATTCTTCTTGTCTAATAGGCTATTTTCTAAACTGAAGTATTATATTCCTATAAGGCACCATTTTAATAGACAATAAATTCATGCCAAATTTCAACCAAAATAATGACTTTTTAAAAATATATGCTTAAAGTACATTTGTTTTCTTTTAGGGAAATCTCTATATTAAAGTTGATAATGACAGAAAGGTAAGGGTGGCAAAAACATGGTATAAAATCAGAAAGCAACTGTAAAAGAGTAAGGTAGAAACACAGCTATGTTACAATAGACAGTTTTAAGATGAATGAAAGATTTCAAAAAGGTAATTAAAATGTCTCAAATGCTCCATTACTTAATAGTTCTAATATCATCCTAATATCATTGCTGTTTCTTAAAGCAGTATTTTCCACAGTTGTTGCTTGATAGAATCAAACTCTCTCTTTATGCTACAACTCTGATCCTTAAATGTGTGAGACTATTTGTGCTACTTAAAGTCTGCTACAACAAAACAACATGGTTCATAAATGACTGTGCACAGCTATCCAAGTGAACAGATTCAGGCTTTGCAAATACTAATACAATCTCATTTTATACCATGCATCATTATGTTCCTTGTCAAGAATATGGTCAATGTGAAATGTTTTCAATTATATTTATCAAGAGTTCATAATTAGAAAATTTAATAAAATTCACTATTATAGATTTCTGATTTATAATGCGTTGCTCAGTGGCTTAAAATAGATGATTATTAGTGATTTCATATGATATTAATCTCAGTTCAACATAAATTCTTTAAAAATTATATATAAAAATTATCAATTTTGGGAAGAGAAAGCTGGAGTGACTGGTTTAGAGTACTGGGTTTATTTTGGGAGTAATGAAAACATTATGGAATTAGAGTTGGTGGTTCCACAACACTGTCAATATAATGAATACAATTAAATTGAATGTAGCGTGTAAGGGTGATTTTTACTGTATATTAATTCTATCTTAATTAAAAATAAACAAAGCAAAAAATTTCACAAAAATATGTACCTTTACTACTGTCTGAAGCAGAATTCAGTGTGTCTTGAAATAGTCATGTCTTATATTAGAATAATGTTTTGTAGCTTTACAAAGCAGTTGCACATATGTTAGTTCATTTATACTTTAGCTTCTTGGAGATTAGTCAGGTGTTGCTATATCCAATTTATTAATGAGGAAAACTGATGGAAAATAAATAGTTTTGGAGACTTACTTATGGTAAAACAGCTATAAATTCTTTACTGTTTCCTGACAAATCTATAAAATAATAAATTTCTGAAAAAATGCTAATTTACATAAGGAATACAGAGACATTGTGACAATATAAATTTCCACATATTTTCTCACTGCTAAAAAGGAACACATTTAAACAATCTTTCAAAGATAAAATTTTACATTTGAAGATCTTTTTATAACCAAAGTGGCATTTTAAATGATTTGAATTTTCATTTTTATATTTTATCTTGCCTTATATTTTCTGCATAAAATATTTTTTAATTTTTATATGAACACATATCACATTAATAGTAACCTGAAAACTGCTTAAGAAAATAAGCATTCAATTCAGCACCTAGCATATCCTAGAAGGATAATTAACACAGGACTTGTGTCAACTAGTTTTTACTCTCTTCTGAAAATCTTATATTGTGAGTCATTATGGCTTCCAGAAGAAAAGAAAAGAAAAGAAAATCCCCAATACTGAACAAAAGGAAGAAAAAGATGCAACTTTTTACTCTAACAGACTATAGTTTTCATAAAAAGCGTGTATTAATAACACTTACTTTAAAATTTCTTAAAATCATTCCCTATTATTTTGAGTTTTCTTGTTTCTTTCTTTTGCTAGTTCCTATAGCACTAGTGTTTATTCCACTCAACAAGTAGTGAAGTATGAAGTCTTTTAACATTTTCTATTTCCTGCCAAAGGTGGTTTACTCTTTCCTAGAAAATTTGAGCTTCTTTCCAACCAACAGGTCCTTTATTCTTCTACCTGTCCTCAGTTTGGAGGCTATATTGTAGATCTGGAAACCTCAGCTGATTTAAGCCAGAAATAAACCCAAGTATATATGGTAAACTAATTTTCATCAAAGGTACAAAGAATACATGATGTGGGGAGGGTAATCTTCCAAAAATGGTGCCAGGAAGACAAGATACACATGTGTGAAGGATGCAAGTTGGAACCATTTTGCACCATGCACGAAAATTAACCAAAAATGGATTAAAACTCTAGGCATAAGTCCTGACACCATAAAACTCTGAGAAGCAAACATAACGGTAATCTACTTGACATTGTCTCTGCCAGTGATTGCTGAAAAATCAACCCAAAACTTTAGGCAACAAAATGAAAAATAATAAGGGATACTACATCAAATTAATCTTAGCATAGCAAAGCAATCAACAAAATGAAGAAAAACAGATATGGAGAAAATATGGAGGTTAATATAAAAAATATTTAAGGAACTCAGTACCACTCAACCACAAAAACAGGGCAAAGTAACAGTTTTTTAAAAAGGCGAAAAGCTTAAACAAACACTTTTTCCAAAGAAGACATAGAAATGCCCAACTAATATATGCAATGGTGTACAATATAACATTTCACTGGGGAAATGCAAATCAAAAGCACAATTAAATGATACTTCATACCCATTAGAATAACTGTCATCAAAAAGACATGCAATAACCAATGGTGCAAGGGTATGTAGCAAAGGAACCCCCTGTGTACTGTTGCTGGGAATGTGAATTAGTATGGCCATTATGTAAAACAGTAGGGAGGTTCCTAGAAAATTAAAAATGGAACTACTGTATGACCCAACAATCCCTCTTCTGGAGATAAACCCAAAGGAAATTAAATCCGCACCTCGCGGAGGTACCTGCACACCTCTTCCACCTATGATCATTCCAGCATCATTCATGATAGCTATGATATGGAAATAACCTCACTGGTGTGTGTAGATGGATGAATGGATACAAAAGTGCTATACATACATACAATGGAATGTTACTTAGCTTTAAAGTAAATACGCAGATCTTGCCATTGTCAACAATGTGGATGAAACTGGAGGGCCTTACACTAAGCAAAATGAGCTAGATACAGAAAGAAAAATATTACATGATCTCACTTACACATAGAATCTAATAAAAAATAATATGCAGAAGAAAAATATAGACCATCAATTACCAGAGAATAAGGAAGGAGGGTTGGAAATGGGAATCTTCTGGTCACAGAGTGAAAAGTTGCAATTATGGAGAATTAATTCTAGAGATCTAATGTGCTTCTTAGAGAACTTCATCAATTGTAACATTTTGTTGTGTGCTGGGTACTTGCTAAGGCAGTAGTTGTATACACACAAGAAGGCCACTATGCAAGGTGATGGGTATGTCAGTTTGCTTGCTGTAGTAATCACTTCACTATGTGTATGTAAATGTATATCATATTATTTTTGAGTGCTTTATGTATAAATGATGACAAATAAAGGGACTGTTTACCCACAGTCCATCTCTTTGAAACAAAAGATTTCATCTGATTTAGACCTGAGAGCAACTTTTTTTGTGAAAACCCAGATCAAGCATCACTGTTCTTAAGAAGAGTGTTCAAATTATCCAAGTAGAATGTATTCATTCAGTAATCCATTGAGCCCTTATTTGTGTCAGGCAATGTTACAGTTCCTGGGAATATTGCAATCAATAAGATAGACAAACGTTATTGAAAAATTAAATCAAAGACAGAGAAATAGGAATACTGGGGTCGAGACTACAAATTTAAAGGTAGAATCAATGAATTGATGATACAGTTATATATAAAAACCAGGAAGAGTTAACAACAAATCTCTCAGTTTTCCAGAGAAAAATACTCTACAAAAATGGAATTGGAGATGTTAAAGTCAAGGTAAGAATGTAATTACTGGGTTTAACAAATAACGTTTCCTTCTCCCATCTGTATGTTACATACTCATCCCATAAGGTTGAGTATCCCAGTAGGTCAAAATTATTTGTGCCTGTCTCCACGGCTAAGACGCCTTAATGGTAGAAGCAAAGCTAAGCTATATTGGTATCTACAAGACCCAGCTTAATGCCTCACACATAGTATGTGCCTACTATTTGTTAAGTAAACTGATTAAAAGTATACTCACTATTAGAAAAGTCTACCAAGTTTTTTCTTACAATAGTAACAACTTTATTAAAATATCATTTTTATATAATGAATCTTGGGGTTTATTTTGTTTTCACTCAGAACTCATGATTTGTCCTCTAAGTAATGCCTTGAATTATGGCAAATAACTGAAGCAATCCACACCCCTCCGACATACACCATATCCTGTCATCTAGTGTATTATGTTCCTCAGATCCTAGTTTTAGTGATAATGATGCTAACAGTTAGGTTTTGCGCATTTCACTGGATAAAGAGAAATAAGGTGTTCTTAATGAAATAAACCAAGAACTGCTATTACGTGTTTTTGTGATAAAAATGCAAATCTTTGTTACTTATATGGAATGAATGCAAATGTAAAAGTAACTAGAAAATAAGTTCAAATGCGAGACATTGCATTTCAGTACATACACTTTACCTTTATGCTATCTCAGTTACTAACAATATATAAAGTAATGTATCCAGAAGGTACGGAATTGCATGAAATACAAACTTCATTTGCAGAGATGACCTTATTCATGCTCCACCCTCTCAAAAAACTTTATGATAAAACTAAAACAAAATATTTTGATTAAAACTTCAAGTCAATATCTAGCTATGCCTTTAAACTCTGTGTCCTTCCATGTTGGAGGAAATAAATGTGATTATGGATACACAGTTGCATTTCTTTTGTCCAGTTTTTCCCAGTTTTATTTCAATCTTTCACTACAAAGTGCTGTGTTCAGGAACATGGACTCATATTTGTGTATCTGATGATTTGTAGCATGCGAAGAGTACGCTGCATCAGTGATGAAAAACGTTGGTAAAGGATCTTGAAGAGAAAAACAAAAACAAAAATATTTCAAACGACTGTGCAATGGCAATTGTGTTAGGGGCCAGTTAATATTTAGTTCCATTCCTTAGGATGTGAGGAGAAATCATGCCTTCTGAGTAATAAGGCATGCTGCCTCACACTGTCTGACGGAATGCAGCACTCAGACGCTTGTCTGACTGTATGCCGAGGACGCTCCAGCAGTGAGCCACTCACCAGAACATTTATCACTGAAAATAAAATGTGTGAAATTACCAGATAGGGGCTGATAGATGTTTCCTGAGCAGAAAATGTGAAATACTTTCATAATTGGACATCCCAATGAACACAGTGTCATTTACATGATCAAAAGCTGAGAACTTCCTATTTGAAAAGAATATATTGCAATACAGCATCACAAATATGTTCAGTAATAAGGAATTTTACATGATTTGCAACAATGGAAGTAAAGTATAGCTAATTTTATTACTTCATTAAATTTATTTGATTTTTTTCTAGAACAAAGGGCTGTAAAGGGCCAATGTATTTAAGTTTTTAGTTTATTACTACATATTAGATACATGTAATGATCACATTCAACACATGGGATTTTTACCAGGTCATGATATATTTTCATTCTCTTTTTTTCCAATACCATCTCCTCTCTTCAACTCCTCCTTCCCTTCCCTGTTCACAAAGATTTGTCTCCATTTTATCCTTTTTTAATTTTTCCCCTTATTTAAATAAAGATGAATTTTTCAATACTACGGGTATTTTACTAAATCTATGGGATGCTTTCTTGATTAAAAATAATTTTTTTTTGTGTTGGGAATTGAACTCAGGACCTTGTGCTTGCCAGGCAAGTGCTTATGCTGCTGAGCTGTATCCCTGACCCTTAGAAATAATTTTTAAGTCATCGAAATCATGATGGTTTTAATTTTATGTGGAAGTTTTGCTAGAGAAAAAGAGAACACAGACTGACTGCGTGAATGCTTTCCATCCACCTGCCCTTAACTGAGGTATTTTGATAATTGTTAATACGCATTTTATTTTCCTCAGCTCAGTATATTATGGTGATTTTCACAGTTTTTATTTATTTAAACAAAAAAACTATGACATAGACACTTTCATTATCCCCATGTTACAGATGATTATTTTAAATTAGGTAGATGATATGTAAAGGAACTGGAGCTCAGATCCAAGAATCTGATATATATTCAAGGCTTGTTAACGATTGTGCTCCCTGCTGTACTTTGTCTACAGAAACAAAGGCTGTAATACCTATAACCTTATTAAAATGAATTTTAATTCTAATCAAACAAACTAAAAATTAGTGCATAAAATTAGAATGTAAAAATGATGCATATAAAATGTGATACGAAAGCAAAAAGAAATAGGGTTAAGTTTAATTACAATAAATGTAAGTGCACCAAGCTTATGAATGGAAAAATACAGACCATTACATTGAAAATTTAAGACACTCTATTGTGTTAAGAAGAGATATAATTAAATCATAATGACAAACAAAAAAAGGTTGAAATGCATGGGGGAAAAATGTATCAGGTAAATATTAACCAAAGACATGATAAATAAAAAGCCTGTAGTACTATGCTAGTATCAGATGAAACAGATTTCAATACAAAAGATAACAGTGGATAAAGAGCTTTCAGGAATAACACTAGAAGTTTAAGTTGAAAAAGAATATACAATAATTCTGAAGTTATATGCATCTAGTAAAATATCCTCACAATTTATCAAACAAAGATTGAGGGAATTACAAGGAGAAGTTAGCAAACCTCTGTTGTTCTGGGAGATATTAGCACAACTTTCTTAATTAGTGACAGCTCACGTAGACAAAATAGAAACAAACAAAAAACTCAGATATTGGCAATTTAGACAACACAACTTGCAAGTCCAATCTAATGCATACATATAAGAATTCTGCAACAGAAAATATTCATGATACATACACTACTCAAAACATATAGATCATTTATAACAATTATCTACACACTAGGCCATAAAACAAGAATGAACAGACTTCAGAGACTTGGTATTATGCATAAATATAATTTTAAAACATTTGGTTTAAGATGCAGAAGAAAAAGAGCCTTTAAAAATGGACTCCAAAAATAACAGTTTCACTCTTTGAATGAATAGTTTTGTCTTTAACTTCAAGTCTCATTTTAGAATGTGAAATATTTACCTGGGAATGGGTTGAAATTTCTATTAAAAACACAATTTGAATGCTGAAATCTGATCCTTATTTTTTTAATGTGTTTTACCATTGACAAGTGGGATCATTAAAATTTCTGTGTTCTAATTAATATGTGGGCGGTTGACAGGAATTACAGGCTATTTAATATTATGTAGTGGTTAGCAATTCAAAAACTGTACAGTTTGAAGATTGCAATATTGAAGAAAAGAATCATGAAGAAAAAGCTGAAAGCCACTGTGCTTTGTGAAAAATAGAAATCACACACAAAGCACAAAAAATTCAAGCACATATTTTATGTACCATATACCCAATCTCCTTCCCTGAAATGAGAAAGACTAAATCATTCATTATGTTTGAAGCAAATATGCATCTGTGCATATGAAGATATTTTGGGAAAATTGCATGAAAAATCTCAGAAATGAAATTGATGAAGTATTAACAGTAATAACATGAAATTTAATCTAATCTTATAAAATAAAGACAAAGTCATTACCCATTTGAATATAGATTTTCACAAAACTAAAACCTTAAAATTTTGCACTATATCACATTTGTTATTTGTTTGCTAACAAGACACTTTCCAGAGGTCTAATAAGAATAGTAATGACGAAAGCTATAATTGAATATTTTGATATATAAAAAATATTTGTATCCATGAAATAGTTTATAATGACTAATTTTCAACAAATAGTGTTTACACAAATTTATAAAGGAAGAAATCTTTCCAATGTGATATTCAAATAATTAAGAAAACTAAGCCATAATGTTGGTATAAATTTCAGTGTTAAACATATTTCTAATTATAGAAGGAGATGAATAATTAAGATTTTTCAGGCTTTTAGTTATTCTATCTTGTGTTTGATTGTCCATACTGCCAGTGAAATTTTTCTTCCAAATATCTCATTCTGTTTTTGTTTAAGTGAAATAAAGTAAGAATGAAATCACCAGAATCCCATCCCCAAAAAATCTTTCGTAAATTTTCCACTAATATGTCTAAGGCTGTTATCATAGTTAAGTGATCTGGAAAAATGACAGTGTCACTCAGTCTTACAGGATCATTCATCTTTCAAAATTACTGTTTTTATTATTTTAAAACACGATTAATATTCTTCTCCTACAGATACTACTTCTAAAGGTCACATGTGTTTTTCAACACCACACATCTAGTTAGCAAAACCTGATCCTCATCATAGGGAGATTTTAGTCTATAAATGACTCACCTAAATGCTAAAACAGGCGAAAAAAAAAATCAGTATTTCAGCATGTGCATTTATCAGTGATAGAAAGCATAATATTTCAAAATGCAAGGAAATAATAGTATTTCAATCTTATTAGCAACTGGTTTTTACTTGACATTTTCTATGTATTTGCTGACAGTTTTCTTATTAAATCTTTCTCTGCACCAGCGCAAACATCCCTTTGGTTGGTAAGTTCTTTTCACCACATAATTTTGAGTAGTGGAAAAAAATACTTTCAGACCAGCATATAGAGTTAAAAATACTGAAGTTAACAAAGAATGTTAAGAAAGATGGGACCAAGCATGGAAGAAAGGAAACAGAGATGGCGAGAGACTAAATACATGACTGCAAATGTAAGTAGTGTAGAAAAAAATGAAAAACATAAAGAAAATGCATTTCAGCATCTTCCTAATTTCAGTATTATACTAAATGTATAATCAAGATTTCCAGGTTCATCTCTTTTAACTAGAAATGTGCTGTACTCTTAGTTCCATTTCTAAGCCACTATAGGTATTAAACAGCAATTTACATGTGATTTGCATTTTTTTTGTACTTGTGGTTTTGGTAAGTCTTCCAAACCTAATGACTGTTCCTTTGGCCAGCAACATAAATGCTATAATCACACAATTATTGTGCTGGGAACAGTTTAATTCAGCATTTTGTTCTCAACCACAGAACAATTACTCAACAATTTTGGTTAACCAGACTAGCTAGCTGCCTGGAGAGAAAGACGAATATTCACAAGATCTATTGTCTTACACAAAGGCAGCTACTAGATCTGCTGGAACTTCCTGGGATTGCCCTGTTCATCTGTCTCTTCAGGATCTTTCACATTATCTCTCCTAATGAAAATGAAAAACTGAGGTCCTTCTTTAAGGACTTGCTATTTGTTCAGTTCTTTTAATTATATAATTTGCATATTTTTAAAAGAACATGAGATTGTGGTTGTGTCTGGAAATGTAAGCCTACACATAAATGTGCTTTAAAAACATTTAAGATAATGATGGCTAATACAAAGAACTGCAAATTCAGAAGTGTAAGTTTAAAATTCTTCCTTACAGGTATCTTATGATGCTGAAAGTAACAGTAAAGGCTTCAGAACTGTGGGTCTCCCCTCTATCATTTAAACCACATGACTTCTAAGAGTGAAACTAAGTGGGTAACCACTTTCATTCTACATTTATAATTTTCAAAATAGAAATTGTGGTGATCAGCATAATCATGGCTTTTGAAGTTTTTTGTATTGTTATTTAAATACCAATTTTAATTTATTACAATGGAAAAGTATAGGGCTGAGCAGATTACCAGTAATATTCAGAGACACAGTTTCAAATAATTCGTGTACCTGTGTAAAAATATATGCACGCTGAAATTATCATCTTCCTCGACAATAGCCGGCAACCTTTAGACTAGCACTATTTTATATTTCATTAGTGTGGAGACTAAAGAGAAGCAAAGTAGAATATAGTGAATGAACCTGTGAGTAGTCAAGGGTAGTAGTAGATAAAAACAGGAAACCCTAAAATTAAGAGACCTCATTTCCTCTCCCTCTGCTCTTTATCCTCATCTCTTTTCTTTGTTTGTGTCTGTTCTGTTTCCTCCTTCTGTTCTACTTTTAAAGAGTAAGTAGGGACAAGAGTAGAGAAATCCCAACATAATGAATAGCAAAAGTAGCTTTTCCATTTAAAGATATCCTGGAAACCAGAAAAGAGTCCAAACATAAAGACAAATGCTTAATCAAGAAATGAAGGGAGAAGAGAACTGGAGAATTCTGGCAATTTAAAATTTTAATTGTGTCTATCCATATATTTAATAAATGAGTAAATGTAGTGAGATATATTCGCCACAGCTTTGTTATGCATAGATCACTCAATTTCTGAAATACATTAGGTACAAAGAAAGCTTTAAATGATTGATTATTAATCATTTTTGAAGCTCCAAAAATCTTTTTTTCCAAACAAAAAAATCTAATGTAAGAGAACACAGATTATAAAAGCATGGCACAGGAGTGTCAGGTTCACAAACAAAAATCAGACCCTCCCTCTCAGTATCACCATTCAATCCCAGCAACCTCTTGGACCCCATGAGACCCTGGCAAAACAATCTGAGTCTACTGATTTGCCACTTGACTCAATTCTTATTTTATCCAATTCCAAAATTTGATGATAGAGCTGATATAGTTAAAATATTATGCATAATACAACCATGCACTCAATTACTATAGTGTCACTCAGCTTATAAATTATAGTAATACACAAACTTATTCCAAATTAAGAGTGTTTACATCTTCTAAGTAAAAATCAAGCATAATAATCTTCCACACAATACTCACAGAATCATTTTCTTTTAAAGCATGAAATTAATTTACCACATAGCATAAGTCCCTGATAGGATTTCTAATTCTTCAATCCAGGTATTTAAGTGAGCTATAATTAGAGAGTGAACATTTGCAGAAGAGAGTATAGTCTATAAAAAGAGGATGCCAAAATAGTACGATGATTTTTTGAATGAAAATAACTCAACTTAGTGCAAATTTTATGCTAAAAAATGAGCCAGATATTAAATTCAGAATGAAAAAAATTGGCTATATCCTTGCCACTTCCTGGTTAATTTGGCTGAGAGCCAAATTTCCATTATTATGACCATCCTGTAGCCTCAGTAAGTGTTTTATTTATTTATTTTTGTATTGCATAAAATATGAGCTTAAGAACGGAAAATGTGAAATGGATGACATATTTTAGAACAGCTTCTCCCAGAATACAAAAATATTCCCCAACTCAAAACTGAAACAAATAGTAGAACTACCAGGCAATGCCAATTGGCGACTCTCTAATGCCATTCAAACTTCACAAATACTGGGCTCTCAAACGGATTTTAATTATTCAAAAGAAAACTAGGAAATGGTTCAAATATCAATTGCTTTCACAGAAATACAAATTCTGTTTTAAGAAAAACACATGACATATCTTTTCCTTTATCATGTAACACTGCAGTAATTACCTGGTCAGTTGTTTCTTTGAGATGAGCAGTAGGAGAAAAAGGTTTTCTCGTCTACAGTCACCAAGATTGCATTATTCTGCTCAAAAGTTATGCTTACTGATATATAGAATAGAAAATACACACACAGACATATATATATATATATATATATATATATATATATATATAGAGAGAGAGAGAGAGAGAGAGAGAGAGAGAGATAATATATATAAAATATAAAATCTGCTATTGAAACCTGAAGGAAACAATAGCACTAAAAACATAGTTCACTGTGTCTAGGTACTTTTTTCTAGAATGTATCACAGGGACAATTAAAAATTGGTTTCTGTTGATAAGGACAAGGTCTCAGATGTGATGTTACTACCAAGTAGCACATGGAAAACTGTAAATCAGTTTGATACTGAAGATTTAGTTTACTGTTTGTTATTGGATATCAGCAAAGAGATTATCTCTTATACTGAGATTCAGTCAAACAGTTTTACTACATCTAAATGTTTTCATATATATTAAAAACATGCATGAGTCAGAGCAATACCACTTAACCTCAAAAAATTGTCTAAACCTACATGTGTGGTTATTAAGAATACAACTGATATTTTCAAGGCAGAATCTTGTGAGCATAAGGCAAAATTACTTAAAATCAAAATTACTGGAACTCCTGACCCGCACACTGACATTCAAAAACATTTGGAAGTTTGTGTATGTGTGTGTACCATACTATGAACAATTTAAACATAAATATAAATGTAAATATAAATGTAAGAATATAGAAATACACATGCACACACAGAGACAGAAACAGTATTATACTTGGCATAGAAATGACAGCATCACTTTAATGTTTTAAACCAACTGAACTCTAAATATTTTCAATGACTTAGGAATCCAACAAAATTTTCAATAAACAAGGAATTCACAGAATTTTAAATTTATCCAAACCCTTAAATAATAAATTAGAGCCCACATATTCAGAGTCTCTTTTTTCACATGAGTCACTCATTCACAGAAACCATGGGTCCTACAGCTGGTTTATGGTAACACTCTAAATTAATAGGCAACAATAGAGAACTTTATATGATTGCAATGGTCCATATCCAGTAAAACTGCTGAACCACATAGAATAATGGTTTGGTTTCTAATAATTCAGAAAGAACCACTTACAGCTGTACACCACACATGACCATCTCTACAATGGCTAAATGAAACACTGGGGACTATTTCCTCTGGTTAGTGCCAGTCCATTTTTTTTTTTAATATTAACAAAAAGAGTTTTGTTTTTTATTTCAATCAACACACCACTGATCACTTTTCACATATTAACCTCTGCCCTTGACTACTCTAGACAATAATATTGTTTCCATCTGTGCTTTCTATTAAATCATGATAGTCCTTTAAGAACAGCTGGACCTTTGGTTCCCACTCCTGAACTCTGTAGATTTCTTTGGCTATAGTTCTGGTGATGCTGTAAATGCAACTTGCTTGCCAATAAATGCCTTTATGTTGTTCTTTGTAGCTGTGAAGTAGTATGAACTGACATCACCAGTTCAACAATACAATAAGTTCAACAATACAAAATAATTGAGTTCTCATCTCAATTATAATGTGATTGTAAGTCACCTTTAATATGGAGCTGCACTTAGAAAATTATATTTTAGACATATGACATTAATGACAAGTTTTCAACTATACTGTGTCATTAACTAATCAAAAAGTAACATATCCACTTAATCAAATGGTTTTGATACACTTTCACTATTGGAAACATTCTAAGTCATACATTTTACTTTAGCAATTTCAGTGAGCAGCATGGTAACCTATTCTAATGTGAAACAATTTCATCAGATTCATGACTGTATAATAATACAGTAAATTTTAAGTTATAGAATGAGAGTGGCTATAAAGTTATATGAATAGACTCTAATCCATGTAAGTAGTTTCTCAAACTTCACTTACATTCCATACCTCTCTTTGTCCTTTATTTTCCAGTAGTTCAGCAAGTTATCAGAAATCCTTTGCTAAATAATGTCCAGGTGATTGGTATCAGTCAGATCCCACCCTTGCCAATTTTTGGTAGGAATAATTGTATCATTAACTAGAAGGGCATATTGCAATATACCCACAGTAATGTGAACACAGGCTGAGTAACATTTATTTGAAATGATTAGGACAAGAATGTTTTGAACTTTGAATTCTTTCAGAACTCCAAAGCATTTACAGACTGCCTGAGGTAATTTCTTTACAATATTTTACATAATTCTAAACATGACACAAAGTTTCAAGGTATAGCGTTTTCCACTTGTGATATGGAATGTGTGTTCAAAATGTTTTGTAATTAGGCAGCATTTTACTTTTTGAATTTTCAGATCAGAATTTCTGAACAAGTATCCTGTATATGTATTGCAACATAAGATCTATGAGGGCAGGCCCTGTGTCTTTGTTGTTTAAAATTTTATCTTATCCATCCCAAGGAGTATGGGACAGAGCAGATATTATGCAAATATTTGATTAGTTGAATGTTTAGCTAGACATAAAAAATAGAAGACTGTATAAAACTTCTTTCATTTTTCTTTTCTCATTTTAAGCATCTCTTTTAGAAAATTAACTGACTGAAAGCTCTTATGGGTTTTTTTGTTGTGGTGGTTATTTCTTTGCCATGTACATCATGACACTGCAAGAGATCTTTTCACATATTTTCTGGTTGCTACTAAGTCAATGTCAATTTTTGTCATGGCATTTGGAGCTAAGTTCTGTTTTCTATTCTTTTCTGTTTCTCTCTATATCCCTGCCCCTTCTGGCACATGTGTTGTTATCTCTTAGACCAGCATGCAAACAGGATTTTTCTATAGGTACAACTACTTTGACAGGAGGAGCTCCTTTCAAATAAGAAGCCACATATTCTTAATTATGATTTTATCATTGCACAGACTTTTGAAACTAAGTTTTGACGAAACTGGCACACCTAATGTTTGCTGAGCTCATCTTCAGGGTCAGGGCTGATTCTGCTGTCCTCATTCACAGCACACAATCAAACACTGTTTACACATTCCCCAGAAAACATACTGCTTTACAACTTTCAATTTTATTGCTTATAATTTCTCAATTCACCCAAGTCATTTTAGATTCTAATTCAGTTTCTGGAATTCTGACTACTTCTTATCATCTATTTCTTTGCTTCTGCTACCAGATAAACCTTGACTGAATGTACTTTCTTTCTTTTTTTTTCTGTTTGTGGCACTGGGGATTGAACTCACAACCTTGCGCCTGAGAGACAGGTGCTTAAGCCACTGAGCCAAACTCCCAGCCCTAGTTTTTTGAGGCAGGGTCGCACTATGTAGCTCAGGCCAGCCTTGGGCTTGCGTTGTAGCCCAAGCCAGCCTCGAACTCTTAACGTTCCTCCTACCTCAGTCTCCCGAGTGCTGGGATTAAAGGCATGTGCCACCACGCCCGGCTTGATGTACTTTCCATTATGTCATTTAGATTGTAAATTTCCAGTCCTACTCCCACTAAAACATCACCTTGTATGCTATTCAAGTTCTTTTCTAAGAAGAGGAAGAAAGTTTGGAAAAGGGCAAAGATATTGCTAACGAGAGACCCAGGGGGGAAAAAATACACAAAATGAGAAGAAGGAATAAAGAATCTGAAACTATATCCTAGAGATATATCTTCTAGAATAAATAATTACCAAAAGAAAGAGATGCTTATGGCTTCAGGCTTGACTCTAGGGTACCTGGAAGAAATGCCTTTAAGAATCATACATGTACTTCCAATTTCTTGTTGATTTCATTTATTTTACAATGATCTCACACTTAAAATGGACAAAACTGACTCATTTTCCATTGACTTTGCTCCTCACTTGTGTCATCATGTCTCAAAGGAGTCACTTCATCAATTGCACTACGTCACTAACTGCTGCTCCTTGTATAACACTCAGCTCAGGGGCCGCCTCCTGCAGGAAGACTCCCCTGGCCCCTGAGTCCACACTCATACCTCTGTCTCTTCCTAGTTTGGGGGAGAAAATATGCAGGCTTTATTTCACTCGTTCATCATCCTGAATTACAGTGAAATGATCTGGTTAAAAGAAAGCTGCTACTGCTGACGTATATGCTAGAATTGTACTTCCGTGATGGTCAAACTCTATTTTTTTAACTTTCCATGGAACTTGTATGAAAACAAACTCACTCAGTTACTAAAGTGTAGAGTCAGTTATTTATTTTGAGATTTTTCTACATGCCAGATCCCGCTCGACTCTGAGATGACAAAGCCATTATCTAATCAATTACCAAATGATAAATGTTTATTGAATAAATCCCTTATGCTTCACTCCTACTTATTTCCAGTACTGTAAATTAAATATTCCTCACCTCTTCCTGCCACTATCCACAGAATTTACAACTGGCTTCCTCTCTTCTGACAGGTGTATGAAATAGTGGGTTTGGGATATAATGCGGAAAGATACAGTTTTAAATATTGTAATATTGAATGTTGAAATCCTAAAACATCAAAATCACTTATGATTCACATTTCTAAAGTCTCAAATCATGGAAGTTCAAAATGCTGACTAAAATTCTGGAAAAATACTTTAAATCATTCTTTAAAAAACATCTATTTATATTTTTAATGGGGAGTTGAGAAAACTTTAAAAGTATATCAAAATGCTTCACAGGACACTTTACCCAATTCAGTAGTTAATAGTAACATACGCATCTTTGCAAGCATAAACACTGAAGTAGACTAGCAGGAATCACACAGATACACAGTTATGAGCAGATTGATCATCTTCATAAAGAAATAGTGCAAAAAGTAAAAAGTATAAATGTGAAAACACACACAGCACTGCGTGCACCCGGTTTTTTACTTGTGCCTTCTGTGATGGACAGTCCAAGTCTTTTGATGAGATGATCAAAACCTGGGGTAAGTCACCACCACATATACAGCCACACAAAGAGCTGAAATCTTCACAAATTTTACCTTTCCCAAATACAAGTGTACCAAAAGACTATCTTTTCATTTACTGAGGAGGTTTCAATGGTTTTATGCACATACTTAATGTCTGTGAAGAATGTCAACATTGTGATAATACACTTTTGCAGAGTAAAATATGCAAAACACACAGAAGAAGAACTCTCTAAAAGCATTTACACCAGTTTATACCTCCAGTACTAGAAATGATGCAAAGTTGAAACACTTGATAGTGACTTTTCCAATTTCAACATTTGAAATTTTAATCTTCTGTGGTTGTGATTTTCAGGATTTTAGACTTTTGGGATCTTGGTCTTTTGAGATTTCTACACTGGAGAGTATTGCATAAGTGAGTATAGCACTTGATATTGTTCCTTTTTGGATTATAATATGCAATACTGAAATGCAAATCTCTCCATTTACAACAGTGTCCTATTCTGAATGATATTGCAATAATTTTTCAATCTATTAAGTGGCCTTGACCTAAATCCTTCCTGCCTTATCTTTGCCTATTTTGTTTCCCTACTTTTGTGCTTTACTAAAATCTGAAGAGTCGCAGGTGCTATATATATTAGCTTGTCACTGTATCAATGGCTTTCTCATTTAACTAACTCATTCTGCTTATCTTTTAGCATTCAGCTTGGGCTCACTTACACTAGTAAAACTTTCTTAGCTCCTGAACTTAGATTTTTACCTTCCTCCCTCACATCCCAGAGCGAGGAAGGGAGCATACTCAGTTACACACACCACAGTGAAATGCAATTACTCTTTTTTTCTCAGCCTTTTAATCAGACCACATATCATGAGGGCATAGCTTAACATCCAGAATAACAAATGGAAAGTTGGAAAGAAGTTTTAAGCATGGTAGACACTTCCTTTTAGAAAGACAAAATTGGGAACAATGAAGGAAAATTTGGAGGGGCAGCCAAGCCAAAGACAAAGACATCAGTCAGAAGAGTATCAAAATGACTAAGAGGGCATGAAATAAGGCAGCGGCAATGAGTGCAGCTGATTCCTGCATTTGAAGAAGACACATTATTATTTTCTGCTTTTAGACTGTCGCTGTTCTAGACTTCAAATTGATAAATACAACATAATTTTTTCTTGAAATATCAAGTAGTTTTAGTCAAAACTATATTATTTCACAGAACAAATCAGTCTCTATCTGTTGTCTGAAAGACTGTATTATTAGAATGATCTATTCTTTGACTATTTAGTAGAACCATCTGTAAAACTATCCAGATCTTTGTGGGAAGATTTTATACTACTCCATCAATTTACTGAATGGTTATTAAGATTAGTATTTAGGTCTCATTTCTTAAATGAACGGTTTCTATAAATTTTATTTCTTCTAAGAATTTATCTATATTATTAGCAAAGGGTAATTTAAAGTTGCTATTATCTTTCAATTCCTGTGTACAGCTGAATTTATTCTTTGAATTACTTATTTGTATCTTCCTTTTTATTAATGATAAATTTAGGATTTGTCTAGTTCATGCCTATTAAAAATCACTGGTTCTAATAAGCCTCTGTTTTATATATATATATATTTTAGCTCATTAAATATTTATATTTATACATAGTATATATATATTTATATATTTTAGCTCATTAAATATATAAATATATATATATTTTAGCTCATGCCTGTAAAAATCACTGGTTCTAATAAGCCTCTGTTTTTTTATATATTTTAGCTCATTAATTTTTCTAATGCCTATAACTGATTAATTTTATTCCTTCATTTATATAATAATGAAATTGATATTAAACAAATAATACTATTTCAGGTATATGCCAAAATTTTAGAAACTAGAGTAATACCAATAAGCTCAAATTTCTTTTTAACAAACTTCCTGGTCTGTAAAATTCTTTCTTTATCAATTATTTAAATGATTGGCTATATTTTCCAAATATCTCAAATTTCTGTTTATATTTTGATTGATTTCAGAGTAAACTGTATTACCAGTCAACACTGTATATATCCTTCACTCTATAATAACTGATAAGACATGATTTATAGCAAAATATGTAACCACTTTAAGAAATATAATGTGTTTGAGAAGAATATTTTTCCCTTAAATATTGGAAGCAGAAACTGAAATTTTCTATTAGAGCAAACTTTTCACTGTTTTATCAAATTTTCTAAATATTCAAATAACATTGTATCTAATTCCTTTCAGTGACTGAGAGGGGTACAGTAGCAACATTCACAATATTGGTTTCATTTTTTTTCCCCTGTAGTTCTCAGTTTTACCTCACATACTTTTTTTTACCTAAGAACACTGTATTAGTTGCATTCAAGTCTAAAATGATGATATCCTTTCACTGAATTAAGTCTTTTACCATTATGTAGTATCCCTCTTTATCCCTAGTAATGCTTTTGGCTTAATAGTTTATTTTTTCATGTACTCATACTTTAGATGGTGTGTGCCTATTTTATCTTTTAATTATTTTTTGACCTTCAAGTTTTTTATTCCATTGTACTTACATATATTTTATGTTTATCTCAATAATACCATAGAGGCAATTTGTTTTTTAATAAAATGTTTCAAGTTATAAATACATTTTTCAAACTTTGTTTTAACTAACTTTGTGATGTGAACTTTATCTGTTTTTAAATGCTTTTTAATCACTAAATATATACTACAATTTATCCATTCATCTGTTTGATGAATATTTGATTAGTTTCAGTTTTGAGAATATTATGATTAAATTTCTATGGATACTCGTTTACATATTTTCTTGTAGACACATAATTTCATTTTTCTTGGGAAAAAACAGAAGTAGGATTGTTGATTATATGATAAGTATATGTGAAACTTAACAGAAAACTGTCAAAATGTTTTCCAAAGTCAATGTGCCATTTTGGATTTCCACTAGCAACATTTTAAAATTTTTCATTGCTTCACAATCTTTTTTCTACAGTATGGTCATTCTTGTGTGTGTCTGGTGCCTGGGTATAGTTTTATTTTTTAATCTCTTTAATTAATAACGGTAATCATATTTTTCATATGTTTGTTTGCCATTTCTTACCTCTTCCTTGGGTAAAAGTCTGTTCAATTCTTTTGGCCATTTTCATTGAGTTACATCTCTTGATTTTTGAATATAAGAAGATTTTGGAATCTTTCAGACTACAAGTGTTTTCTCAAATATATGTTTTGCAAATATCTTCTGTCAGTCTGTGACTTGCTTTTCCGTTTTCTTTTTAGTGTTAAAAAATTAGTTTTCACACTAGTGAAGCCAAATTTATTGTTTTTTAAAATTTTTTTTTGCCTTTCTTAAGAGGATTTAAAAATAATTTTTTTTAGACAGGGTCTTCCTATGTATCCAGGCTAGCTTTGAAGTTACTACGTAGCCTCTAGGCTGCCCCCGAACTTATGATCTTCCTATGTCAGCCTGCCAAGTGCTCAGATTACATTCTCAGTATACTTAATATTATTGACCTAATATTGACCAAATTTTCTCTTATATTTTTTAGATAACTTGTTTTATCTTACATTTATGTCTATAGAGTTATTTTATATATTGGAGTCAGGTTTGTTGTATAGTGTAAGAAAATAGTTTTAATTCATTTGTCTGTACATGGATATTCAAATATTGTCTTGTACCATTTGTCAAAAAGATTATCTTTTCACATTGACCTGAGTGAACACTTTTATAAAAAAAAAATTAAATGAACAGAGATTTGTGGGTGGATAGTCCTGGACTCTTTTCTGTTCCACTTAGCTGTAAATGCACTATGTTAAACCCTTATTTTATTTGGTAGAATAGTTTAAAAATAAGCTAACATCAAAAAGTGATAACCCTTAAATTTATTCACTTTATTAAAAATGTTTCGTTTACACAAATTTTAGTTAATTTCTACAAAAGCACATTCTAAAATTTTGATTCAGGGGATACTGAATCTACCAATAAACTTGTGAACTAACATTTTAAAACAATTGAACTTTCTAATTCACGAATGTGGTTGTTATGGCTTGGATCTGTAATCTCTGCCAAAGGACTAATACATTTAAAAGCCTGATACTCAGCCTTTGGTACTGTTAGGATATGGTGGAACCTTTAAGAGGTGGCACCCAGGTGAAAATCATTAGGTAATTTTGGGTGGACTCTTGAAGGGGACATTGGAACTGTGGTCACTTTCTCTTTCTGTCTTTGTTTCCAGGTAGCCATGAGGTAAATAGCCCCCTCCACTATGGGATCCTATTGTTATGATGCAAAGAAACATAACCAAATACCATGGACTGAAAACACTGAACCTGTGAGCTAAAATAAACCTTTCTTTCTTTAAATTCTTTAACGGGTATTTGTCACAGCAACAAAAAACTGACAACACAGTGGCATACTTTTCCATTTCTTCAATTTCCTTTAAATTCTCTCAGCAAAAGTTTTGCCAGATTTAACTTGGTTCCTCATACTGTGTTGCAGATGCCCAAACAATACTTTTCTAATGAAAATATGTTCTTTAGCATAATGGTAGCCTGCTGTGCATCTCTGTAGCTGCACTGGAGGAATATAGGAACCAATCTTTGAGTTCATCCACTTGGTATTGCAAACAGCAAGGTGTATACACACCTGTCAATTGTAACCAAGTGAATTTTACCCACATCATGTACTGTTACACTTTTGTGTATTTATAATTCTTTTATTAATTATTTACTTTTGGTTTTTCTTATAGAATTAGCCCAATTCAGTACAACATCACATGAAAATCTGCTTTTATAGTCATCAGGTGACTTGGCTACCAATGATGACTTGGATCACGTAAGCTGAAGACATCACAAGATATGATAGATAAGAGAAGTACAGAATAAAGACATTGATTCAGATGAGGAAGAAAACAGTAAAGAAACATTTGATTAGTCAAAATGCTATAAAATGGTCACATATACCTGAATGATCCAACAGTAGAACTAAGCCACAAAACATTATTAGGTTCTTGCCGGTGCTGGACAAAATGCCGACACTGTGATTCAGTGGTGGAAATTGTTCATAAAGGACAATACATTACAAGATGCTTTGAAATACACTAATAATGTAATACAAGTAACACATTCTATATGCATAAAAAGTAATACCCAAAAATATGGCTAATATAGGACGCTGACAAGTGTGGTCTTCCAAACAGGAAAGGCAAGGCAAGCACACATGCTACCAGTATAAATGAGATTTGTGTATGGAACACTCTGTTTTCATGTGTGAAGACTCCCTTAGGTCTTCACATACGAGAACCTAATCTTGAAGGAAAGATTATTTCAGTGTAGAGTTTTGTTTGCATTTTCATTGTACTTCATTGAGGAGTTGATTTCTGCTGTTATTTTTTAGATGTTGTAAACAGATAAACAGTTGATGTTTAAAATGTTGATGTTGTCGGGCATGGTGGCACATGCCTTTAATTCCAACACTCGGAAGGCTGAGGTAGGAGGAGCGTTGTGAATTTGAGGTTGGCTTCGACTACAACACAAGCGCAAGGCCCGCCTGAGCTACATAGTGCAACCCTGTCTCAAAAAACTAGGGTTGGGAGTTTGGCTCAGTGGCTTAAGCACCTGCTTGGCAGTCGTGAGGTTGTGAGTTTTATCCCCAGTTCCACAAAAAATAAATAAATAAATAAAATGTTGATGTTTATTCTAAACTCTCACTACATATAAAATTTAATCTTTTCTTTTAATATTTTATTTTCCAACTAAGTAAAATTGTTTGATATAATAAAATTCATAACATTAAAATGAATAATTCATTATAGAAATAATTCTAAAAAATAAATGTATTACACACCCACCACAATTGCCTTTCAAAACATTTGCTGTGATGCTACTTCTTATCTATGTCATGACAGCACATCTTAGCAAATCTATCCTTAAGTGTTTCATATCTTTCAGAAGATTTTAAATACTTTGTAACATTTCTATTTTGTTTTTAATACATAGAAATATTATTTTGCATGAAGAGTTTATATTTTGCTTTCCTTAATATCAACCAGTAGATTTTTAACAGCCTTCCTAGTATTTCTCTCAGAGAGTATCATATTAGTTGTGAATAAATGTATTTTAACTTTTTTCCTTTCCAATATGAATACTCTTTAATTTTTATTGACTTACTGTACTCTAAGAAACAACCTTTAATGTAATAGCAAATAAAAATCTTAAGAGGACAATTGTAGGGAGAAATGTGCAATATTTCAACATTAAACGAGGACTGTTATAATTACCTTTATTAGGTTGAGAAAATTTTCTTCTGTCCCTAGATTGGTCAGATGTATTAATCATGAGGTGTTTGATTTTGTTAGGTATTTTATCTGCATTTACTAAGATAATTATTGTATTAACAATGTAGTATAAGGTGTTTTATTAATCTGGTAAACTCCCTTAATTTATTAGCTTGTACTTTCATTTCTGTTTAGTTGAAAATACTTCCTTATTTTTCTTGTGGTTGCTTCTTTGATCCATAAGTCTTTTAGAAGTTGCTGTTTAGTTTTCACACAAATTGGGACAATTCAGATTACTAATTTCTACTTTAATACCATTGTAGCCATAAGATATACTTTAAATTATTTAAATAATCTATTATTTTACTATTATGGCCTGTAATATGATCTTTTTCTAAATTTTCTATGTGCAATTTAAAGTAGGAATTATTCTGTGTTTACTTGAAGTAATATTCTGTAAATGTCAATAAAAATTCAATACTACATAGTGTCATTTAACTAATTTTCCAATTTTTTATTCAATCAGATATAATTATTCAATACCCAAGTGCAAATATGAATTTGTTTTTCAATCCTTTTAATTCTACTGGTTTTTATTTTATGTGATCTAAGCTCTGTAGCTAACTTTTATACATTTAATATCGTTGTGCCCTTTGGATGAGTTAATCATTTTCACTATGCAATGACTTCTGATATCCTTGCTAATGTTCTTTCCTTTGAAATCTATTTTGAGATTAGTAAAGCCATTTTTTTTTCCTTCTAACTAGTGTTGACTTGGTATATCTTTTGTAATCTTTTGCTTTAAGTTACCTGTGTCTTCCTATTTAAAGCAGTTTTCTAGAGATAATATGATAGGTAGGAGGTAGGAGTTGGTTTTAAGTGTTTTAATAACCTAATAATCTAATAATCTGTGTGTTTTGCAGTCTTTAGTTTTGAGTATATGTTTCTTTGCTCTTTATGATAATCTCGAGGAACTAAAGTAGAGATAGTTTATTCGAATCTATAAGGTTTTCAAGAGTACTACTGAATTTGTACCCTAAAACACTGTGGTAGATTTTATTTTACATAGCTGTCCTTCTCTTCTACACAACCCCATAAGAGTGTTTTGCTTCACATATCTTCAATGTCAGGCATGGCCATGTTGGATAGTTTGGATCTGGGATGTCCCTACAGCCTAATGTGGTGATGGCAGCAATGTTTAGAGGTAGGGCTTTGGAAAGGTAATTGGTCCAGGAGGGCTCTGACTTCATCTCTGGATTAATCCATTGATGGATTCTTATTTTGCAACAATTATTGGGAGGTGATGTAAATCTTTAAGTGAGACCTAGTTGAAAGGAGCGGCTTATGGGGAGAAGTCTTTAGGGACTATATCCTGCCCAGTGCTTCACTCTGTGTTCTCTCCCTTCCCACCTTTGTGCCATGAAGTGAGCAACTTTATTCTGCCATGATGTGTCTGCCTTGCCAGAGGCCTAAAAGCAATGGAGCCAGATGCCCACATCTGAAATATCTGATACTGTGAGCCAAAATAAACTTGTTGTCCTGTAGGTTCTTTTCCTCAGGCAATTTTGTCTCAGCAACACAGAGCTCACTAATATATCATGCAATGTACAATAGTTTATAAGACATGAGAGGAAAAGGTTAGCAGTATTTTAAATGCCACTCTTTTTCCGTGTCTTAACATTTAAAACAGTAGTAGCTATTGCTGAGTGATGATGGGCTAGCTTCTTTTTTACCAGCAAAGTGTGCTCAACTTGTGATCTCTGTCACCACCCACCAGAAATTTGGGGGCTTTGACCTGGGGCAGTCTGAAGGAACAGTGCTGAAAACCTCTTCAAGCTTCAAACTAGTTTCCGCCTGTAATCCCAGCATTCTGGGAGTCTGAAGAAGGAGAAGCAGCAAATTCAAGCCCAGCCTGGGCAGCTTAGTGAATTACTGAAACACTATTTCAAAATGAAAAATTGAAAAATGGGTTGGGGTTATGGCTCAACACAAAGTTCCTAGGTTCAGTTGCCAAGTATGGCAAAACAACCAAACAGAAATTGTAATACATTTCTGCTCTTATGCTAACCAAAGGGAAAATCTCAAGAAGTCAAAATAAAAATGAAAATATTTTAAGATGAAACAAGAATATGAACTACTGAACTGTAAACTAATACAAAAGCTGAGTTTACCTGGTGCTCAAATACCACCATCAATATTAGCATCAGAGAACAAGCTTTAGATCTCTCACTAGGTTGAAGCATTAACCTAAGGCTCATTCATTAAGCTTAGACTAAATTAAGCTATGTGATCTAGCACAATCACAAAAGCTAAAACTCTTTGAGATACAAATTTGAATCCTACTAAGTCTTTTGTGAGTCCTCAGCAATCGAAACTGAAGGTTTAAGTAACAGTTCTTGTCTAGGATATAACAGTCTAGGGACAGACAGAAAAGAGGATACCTTCCTTTATGAAGTAAAAGAATGTTATAATGGTTTCTATAAATACATGGAAAAGAATCAAGGTGACAGAAATTATTCAAAACAAATAAAAAAGCATGAAACTTGATTAGCAAGAAAAGTAGAGAATAGCTCAAATGAGTTCTCACTTAGTCTACTGTGGCCACTAATGAATCATTAAATATTTTATTATGTTGATACCTAATAAAAATTTTGAAAGCCTCAAATTGAAATATTTGTGCATATATCAAAGTCATAACTTTCCATGGGGTATTTAAAGGTTTAAAATTTAAAATTTATTATTTTTATTGAACAATATGTACTTATTTTATCTGTAATTTCACTGTGAATAAATAGATTTTGAAGTTATATCGAGGAACTTGAAGTGGCCTATTTAGACTTCTCAGTTACAGTTCTTAATCACTGCAATTATGATTTTATTTTGTTTTGATTTAACTTCCTAACCACTCTAAAAAGAAACTGTGGTAAGGCTCAGTATGTGTAAATCCCTGCGGCTCAACAACCACATGGCTTTCTAATTTAATTTAATTTTTTTTTATCACAAACAGACTTACAATAATCAAAAATCACAAAAGCAGCCTTTATTAACAGAAATTGGAAAAATATAATTGGAATTTGGGGATCTCCTGAATTTTTTTAATATAAAAGTGTTTTGTATTTAAATTGTAGGTTATTTTGTGGGTTTGTTGCTGTTGTTGTTGTTGTATTGTTTTCACAGTTTCACAACCCAGGGCCTGAATCATGGTTGGTGAATCCTTGGCCACTGACCTACTTCCCCAGCATTTTACTTTGAAACAGTGTCTCACTAAATTTCCTAGGCTGGCCTTACAATCCTGCCTCAACCTCCTAAGCAGCTGGGATTACAGGCATGTTCCACCATGTCAAATAGTTTGATTTCTAAATTAATACTGGTTACCCCTCCTTCATCATCCACATAGCAATAAATAACTCTACTGAATCATTAAGTGAAGGTGTGAATGGTTATTCTCTATATAGGTCATTAAATCACAATAAAAATTTTCATATCCCAACTTGTGTCAATATTTACAACTGACAATTCATTAATTCCCTCTACATTAGCTACCTAGTTATCATTGGCCAACTACATTCTTGTGTAATTATTTAAAGTGTAAAAAGGGCATTTTAAAAAGATTTTTTCTGGGGGAGACACTTTTAGGTCCACTGGCAAGGGTGGATTTCTACTGTCACATAATCACTTCACAACATGCTGGCCCCCTCTAACATTTGTTGCCACACACAGGGAGCTCCTGGTACAGAGAAACAAAAGGATTTTTTTTTTTTTTTGGTACTAGGGATCAAACTCACAATCTCACACCTGTCAGGCAGGCACTTAGGCCGCTGAGCTAAATCCCCAGGGTCTCACTATGCAGTTCAGGCTGGCCTTGAACTCACTTTGTAGCCAAGACTGGTCTCAAACTCACAACGATCCTCCTGCCTGTCTCCCAGTGCTGGGATTAAAAGCGTGTGCCACCACGTCCAGTTACAAAAAGATATTTAAATTCTCTTCCATTTCTGTTTTTATTCTATGTGTAGACACACATCTTTCACTTCTCCACACTCCAAAACACACTGCAGTACACCAGTCCTTAAAAGTAAAACTTGGTGTATGGCATTTTGAAGGCAAAAGTGAACACTATCCATGAGTATTCCTCAGAGCAAATTACTCATACAATAAGATAGAGGTAACAAGGAAAGAAAAAAAGATTTATCTCATGAAATATACAATCGAAAGCATAGTTCAAACATCTTGCTTTTGATTATGGCTGAAATAAATCTGTGTCTCTGAAATTTCTCTTCCAAGCAGAGTAATGCATGTCTACCCCTTTTTATTCAATACTCTACCTATTTCATGATTCCTATGTTTAGTGCCTATATTGAAATATTAACTAATAGACTAACTGTATAAAACTGAACATCAGAAGGTTGAGTGTTTCGAGAGGTATCTTTTTAAGATAAAAAGTAGTTTTAGTGAGAGTTTATATGTGAATATATAACCCTTTCTAGTTCTCAGAAGATTTCCCCTAAAATGTATCACCTAAAAAGGTCAAATCCATTTTGATTTGTACTCATCAAAGTTGGATATTTAATTGAGTGGTAGTAGTTACTAATTATATTTGGATGTGAACCAAATGAAGCTATTTGTTCATTAAAACTAGAGAAACCATATTTTACTTTGACTGAAAACAACACTTAAATATTAACTCCTGCTGATATCAATGGGAATCCTGAATAGAGTTCAAGCACAGTCTTTGGCCCTGGCATTAATCCTAAATCTCTTGAAATGAGGAATGATAAGAAAAAACACTAAGGAAAGAATTTCAGAGAGGATGTCAGGAAGAGTGTTATATAAATGGTTACTTTCCAGATTCTCTATCATTTTGATAAGCAACAACGAAATACCAGTGTTAAATGAGACCTATTCTGAAGGGAAATGGATGAGAAGATAAGAATGTGTGCATGAGTGTGTATGGGCATACACAAGCACACACGTATGTCTGTGCATGGAGTAATCAAATAGATAAAAAGACCAGACAGTTTAAATGAAAAAGAATCCACACATCTTTCCTAATCTAACAGGAAAAGTTCACAATGAATATAAGCTTTCAGAGTTTCTCAGAGAAACCAAAGACCTTCTTATTATAATTTGCAATTGTCCATGGGTAACTGCACATTCATTTGAATTCCTGAAAGACTGATCTTGTAAAGAGAACAAGATGGGCCCATATTAAAACTTTTAATGACTTTAGCAAAAAAAGGTGGAACTTTGCAGCCAGCTGGCTCACTACCGAAAGCCAGGCTGCACAGCTTGAACTTAAAGCTATCTTAACATAATGAATAAGTGCCAATAATTAGCATATGTAGTGTGAACAGGTTTGCTGGCACAAGCAAGTGAAAAACTCCAAGGTAAAGTTATTATTAGGGAGTAATTAGCTCTGTGAAGTAAATGAGTGAAACAATAGCTGCCAGCACTGACAATATGGCTAACATCTGACTATGTGGAAGATAACATTGTAAAGTATTGCTCCCTGAGCTAGAATCTGTTAATAACCATATGTTAGTGTAATTAATGCAGAGTCTTTCTGACCTGTTGTCACATAAGAACAATACTTTCTTGGAAACATTCAAACAGGCAGTCCCACACTCTGGGTAAGAAATAATTGTGAAAGTTGCTTACAAACAACTCTTATACTTTTTTCTCCTTTTTTTTTAAAGGAAAAAAATCAGGAGTGAAAAAGCTGAAGTGCAGAGAATGAGTTGAGGTAAAATTGTATCTTGTCTGAGATCCCAGAAACTAAGAAGTCAACTGTGGTAGAATAGATCCTTCAAGGTGACTGAAATTCGTGATATATTTGGTCTGACTAAATTAGAGATACAGTAGTGTTTATATGAAAGTTCTGAGCTTTATACCAGAGGGGCTTCCTCTTCACTTCTTATCACACACACACAGACCCCCCCCACACACACACAGAAGCATCTCCCCCCCAATCCAAACTCCTCAGAAACAACAGCCCTGTCTCATTCATTTTTTCATTGTCTGTGTATGTTAATAGAAGCTTGTGCATAGTAATTTTAGTAAGCGCTGATTTAAAATTTAAGATTCTTGAATTCTCAATGATTTTGGTAGCACAAAACATACTGGGAGCATAGTCAAAGGAGATTTATATAATATGATTTCTAAAAGGAAGTGTTGGGTAATACTGCAATAGATAGCAGGAAGGAGAACTCTATCGGCTTTTTCCATTAAATAATCACCGTTTACTTTTTCCTTTTGCTTCCTATTTACCTCTTCCACTTCCTTCAATACGACCTCTTCCCTTCTAATATTTTGGCTTTTATGTAAAGGTTTTATCACTTTAAGGATGCATTCATAATCAGTATTTCACAATATTTACCTATGAATACAAATTCATTAATGGGCTTCTTATGTGTGGTGATATCACATTTTGTTTAGCTTGAATTTAATTTTGAAAGAGTTGAAAAATGACTACCAGAATGTGCAAAATATGAAAAAATAAATTCTTTTCTCTTAAATGGCAGTTATTAAGTGTTTTCTTTAGACTTGACAAAGATATTTACATAGAGACATCATGGCATTGAAAGTCCTCTCTGCCAGTTTTTAGGATTCTACAAATAACAAAGTTTAGGCAATATATAATGACACCTAACAACACGGTATCACCAGCAAGACACATTGACCCAACTGACAGGAATCTTGGATCTACATTCCCCTGTGACAGTAATGAAACAATAAAATAATTGATGAACTTTCAATTTAACTTCAGAGTATATACATATACATATCCACACATGTGTGCACACACAACTTATATATTTCACTTCTGGACAAAGAAGGAAATAGAAGGAATTAATAGCACTTAACCTGTTATGCATATTTGTAAAGAACTGTTAGTAATATATAATTCACTATGGATATGAATGCCTGGTAGATTTTCATAAATACAAGTTACTTCATCCTATATTAGCATAATGAATTACAAGCATAAATGACATTTTGCCTGAAAACTTCTAGGATTTGGCTAAATTTTATTTGCCTTGAATACTCTTATCTATCTCATCTGAACTTCTCACGTACAGCTTCTGAGGCAAAAATATTCATAAGCTAACCAATGAATGGTTCATACACTAAGAATAATGTGTGGTCATAGTCATCAGTTCTTGCAGAAAGTTTGATAACTTTCAAATCTCAACTGTATTAATCCTGATAATAAAAGAAAGGTTGAAATTTAATGGAAGCTTGTTAGTAACTTTTTCACCCTTTTTAGAGGAGTAGGCTTCTTTAGCAACGTTTAATACTTCACAGACTAAAGTGGCCAAGTAAAAGAGCACTGCATGTTTGAGATCTCACACATTCATCTTCTCACTAAACATCTGTTTAAGGCCTGTGTGATCTACCTGTCAGCACCAGTGATCCATAAAGTGTTTGAACTTCCTGTCACAAACCTCTGAGCTGGTTTGATCACAGGCTTTGTGCACACTAATCACACCCTTTATCTTTCTAATGTCGAGGGGGAAAACACACAGACACACTCACACACACATACACACATGCACAGCAAGGCTGTCTTCTCAACCTGACTGTAATTAATCTTTCTGAGGGGGGACCTGCCTGGTTGAAAAGGAAAGATCTGATGGGCTGCTGCTCTTTTTGTATAAAGGCCTTATTTTCCTACCAGGCATCTTTATACTTGGGTGGTACCCTTTACAAACCACCTTAACTGTGGCTCAGTGACAGTGAAACAACCTTCAAGATCACCTTATGAATGAACCTGTTGGTAACTTTACGTAAGAAAAGAAACCAATAAAAGGGAGTTCTACAGGAGCTCGTTTAAATGATTCTCTCTTTTAAACTCCATGCTGGAAGAAAGGAGCCAAAAAGCAAAGCGGTTCCCTTTTCATGTTCCTTGTAAGCTTCTCTTGCTACTAATAATCCCACTGCTACTTTTCTCTTGCTCAGTTGCACACAAATGTATCAAGAGCTGCAGGAGCTCCGAGCGAGGGAACATTTAACATCTTTCTTTTTTTTTAACTGTTTAAAGTAATGCTTTATGCATCTTGCCTTTTACCACTATTTGCTTTTTATTGCTTTAAGTGAGATTAATGCCATGGTTGAAATAACTTGGAATGGCACTGATATTCAAAATGTAATGGACCATTCTCAAGGGACATAATCCCTTGTGTAACCGTTTAAAAACAATTTGGAATATAATAAACAAAAGGCAAAGAGGGGGAAAAGCTATATGAGTCAGCCATAAAAATAGATGAAAGAGTACAAATTACAGATGTCTGATGATCTTCCCCAATTACTGGTCTTGGTATGAAACGTTATTTACGTGTACACAGTACTTACACACTCTATTGAAAATAAGACCTAGTGTTATTAGAATACACATGACTAGCACAAATACAATATTTCATCAATTCATGGATAAATTGTGTCTAGTAATTCAGATAAACTCACAGGGGATTGGAGAGCATGGGCTAATCTAAAAATATGTTAAATGTATGGGCACATGAAATTTATAACAAAACTTTAAGTAGTAATTAAAAGTCAAAGTCTCATACTACACAGAAGCACAATATACTCCATTTTATGAGTTCTCTGGCTAGGTGCTGAAGTGAAAATGTGGAATGAAAAAGCACTAAATACATTAAATACTAAAGAAAAATACATATAGTCAAGTAAGCTAAACTATTGACTTTTTAATACAAAGTCAGCATAAAGAGGTTCAAATAAATAATATTTTGAACTGTTTTATTTGTTGAAACTTCTCTATTCTAAACTTTAAAATATTATAAACTGAGAATTTTCACATTAAACAAAGCATTATATTAGCATTCTGTGTCAATATAAACTATTAACTTCCCCATGGATGCTGTATGTCTATAACCAATGTTATTGTAAATATATTTGGAACTGTTGTAGAAAGAGATACAGGATACACCTGTAACAATATGAAGTCTATAAATAATATGATTACAAATCACACTTTAGACTGTCTATATCCATTATTAAAATGTACATACATATTTTAAACATTTTAATTTAGCTAATGGTTTTAAAAAAATCCCTATGGTGCCCAAATGGCAAGAAATATAAAGAAATTTCTTTTTCATGCAAGATACGAAATGAAGCATTGAATAACTATCTTGTGTATGGTTCCAAGGCCAAAATTAAGTTTTCTTCTATTAAATATATAATCTTAGCAATTTACACCTTGTCTTCGATCCTAATGTAATGTGTATTCACTGTAGTCATCCATAACTGATTCAGAGATTTATTTTCATTCTATGTTAGGGCTTTAGGTCATTCAATCTTTAACAGATATGAGACATCAACAAAAACCTAACATAGGACTAGACTTGCACAACTGCTTCTAAATCAAAACAAACTATGGAAACTCCTGTCTTTGAAGTCCTTTAGTCCTGGCCACCCTGAGTGGTCTGGATCATAGAAGTGTGATTCAGACAAGATGCCCATGGCTTTAGCATTTTAGGGAGGATACCGTCCCATGGAAACTCATTCTGATACAAGGCAGGGACTTCTATCCTAGAGGGCCAGAATATACAGAAGGAAATGATTAAACTTAGCTATTGTTTAGGCTCTTAAAAGTTGTGAAACTATTTCACTTGCACAGAGTTTGAGCTTTGAGCTTCTTTTTAAAACTAAAATAAAAAAAATATTCATTTAAGATTATGTATTTCAGGGACTGAGTAGTTTTTTTTTTGAATTTTTGCTTCCTTGTTTTGACTTTTTATTATTATGATACTATTGTTTCAAAATGTTTCTTAAGGAAATGACTAAAATTAATTTGCTATTTTATAAATTGTCAAAATATCTGAAATATTGGTGACTGGAAATACTGATTTGATTAAAATACCACTTATTTTCAGAAAGCAAAATTTTTTTTATCAATATTATCCTTTTATAGAAGAGGAAGTGAGGACTTTTAGTTCTTTTTAATAGATGACCTTATTAAACAATTAAACTTTTCCCAAGAGACTCAACAAAGATGCTACAAAAATACAAAGATTAATACTACCTATGCTCTCTTTGTAGTTGGAAGAGATAAACAGATGCTTACGTAAGTATACTGTATTGTTAAGTAGAACACAGGACAATGTAAGAGTTATAGAATGGTAAATGTTATACAATATCAAAATAATTTTTTTCCTTAGGAAAATTTTAGAACTATAGATAAAGGGACATGCCAGTTTAGCCTTAGTGAATGTGACAATATTTGACATGCAGACAGAAGTATTGTATCAGTACTGTAATAAAATTATGCCAGCAAAAGGAATCCACATGAATGAAAAAGAGAGGTTACAATATATTACAAGTGTGGAGAACAGAAAAAGATAAGATTGGTTAGATCTTCAAGGTCATTGAAAGAAATAATGTTAGAAACTAATGTTAGAAAAGTAAGCTAGCACCAAGAGTCTTCAACAAAAGGGTAACAACACAAAGCATTTAATTTTGCAATTAGAAATTGTGAAGATGTTTGAATGGATGGTGAACAGTAAGAGAGCTTCTAAGAAGACTGATGTGACAGTTATGGAGAGACCTGACAGCTGAAGAGAGAGAGAGAAGCCTGCCAGAGTCAGAGGGAACTCTTAGGCAGTCACTGGAAAGAGGAGTTGCAATGAGAACCTTAAACTGGGCCAAGACGTGGAAATAGGAAAAGACCTAAAGTCTATCATGGAGACAAAATTAACACCCACACAATGTTATAGAAAATGGATGTGAGGCAGAAGGCACTGGGTGATTGAGAGACTGGCGATGACATCATTTAGTCACTTATAGACCACAAATTCAGGTGATTAGGATTTTTTCAGCAGACCAATAGCTGATATTTCAGTGACAGGATGTTAATATGTGGGTGTCTGATATGCTATATTTCACACTCCATTAAAACATAGGCCATCATCATGGAAAGAATTTCACAGAGTTGCCAAAATCTTGTATTGATTAAAACTAAGGACCATTTCCTCACTAGGTTCAATACCAATTCCCACAGAGTATGAGGCTAAGATAAACAAAATGAGTTTAGGTACACATCTAGAAAGCCTAATTACTAGGCCCTTTGAATTTTACAAAAAAAAAAAAAATGAAAAGAGGTACTCAAAAGAAAGTATCCCTATAGTTCATATTTACTAACAAGTATCCAAGGAAATACCAAAATTCTAAGAGTCACTTTATTTTTACTTCAGTAAGAGTAAATACACACAGCAGTTAGAGAATAATGACAAGAATTCTTACACTACCAATTGAAATATCTTTATTAACTTAGTATTAATTAGAAATTAAATGCATTTATACCTGAGACTTTTAAAATATTCTAGTAGTAGAGACTCTCTATTTGACCAAGATCATGGGAGAAAATTGGAGAAGTTATTACATTACAATACATTATTACATTTCTCCTTATGGTTCTAGAGGTTGTAAGGAGTCTGATATATCTGTGGGATCCAGGACATATCTGCATGAACTGTTTAAGGTAAATGACTAAATCAGGTTAGAAATATTAAATTACATTAGTATCAATGTAGCCATGTAAAAGGACTTTGGATATAATATTGACATGGGGATTCAAATGAGTTTTAAAATTTTTATTTCAGAATAGTAATTAATGGTATTGTTGCCAGTACTAATGAATTGTAAATGCAACTTTTGCCCAATCTGATATTTCAACAACTTGAAGACAAGAAAGAATGTAATGTGCTAGCATTTTCCTCTTGTAGTAAGACTTATTTTTATGAATATTATTCTGGTATTGTATTTTGATGGATAGCGTCACTTACTAAAAAACGCCTGGTTTCACTACGGGAAAAGCAGCACACGCACATACATGCATGCTCAAACTCACATATGGAGGGAAAGAGAACATTCTTCATTTGATTAAACAGGTAGCTTGTTACATGTGGCATGCAGTTTTGCTTGGTATATTTTCAGTGTATTATTTGATATTAAAAACATCACCTTCAATATGGATGCAACAGTTCAGGGAATATCCTAAAATTAGAAATGAAAAAAGTGTATAGTTCTCTCTTTCTTTAAGTACGAATTTATTCTTCTCTTAAAGGAAATACGTACTTTATTTTCAAAGAAAGTCAATTTGTATTTGCCTTTTCTTGCGTGTTTAAGTCAACAACGTGATATACCATCTCCTGTCAGTTTAAGAAAGATCCTCTTACTGTTTTTTTTTTTTTTTTTTTTTTTTGCGGCACCAGGGATTGAACTCACAGCCTCGCACCTGCCAGGGCAGGTGCTTAAGCCACTGAGCCAAACTCCCGGCCCTGGTTTTTTGAGGCAGGGTCGCACTGTGTAGCTCAGGCCGGCCTTGCGCCGCATTGTAGCCCAAGCCGGCCTAGAACTCACAACAAGATCCTCTTACTTGATGAAGCTTTATTACCTCCCAAATAGAAATAATAATAGAAGACAAACCACATGACTCAATAGGGTTGAATAGTCTTCACTTAGCTTTATCAAATAATATCTATTGAGCACAAATTGTTTTTATTTTAATTTTTTTAAATACAAGAATTGAATTCAGGACCTTGTGCTTACTAGGCAGGCACTGTGCCACTGAGCTATATCCCTGGTTGTTTTTAGCATGACTTACTAAAACTTTAAAATATAGACAAAGAACTGTGTGAGTCTATATTGAAAGAAAATACATGACTATATATATATATAGAGAGAAGATAATTTGATAATACTGATATACATCTGCCATTTATTGTGAGACAAACGCGTATCTTATTAATAAAAGTTTAAATTACTGACAATTTTTGGACCTTTTGATGTATTGTAATTTTCTGATTTAAATGCATCATATAAAAAGATATGCTGATGAGCTGGACATAGCTTTTAGAACATAAGATGGGCTATGTGCTGTATGTAAGCAAAGCTAAATGGAAAAGTGTTAACACAAAAGACCTAAAGCTAATTGCAACTGGAAAATAAAAACTGGAAAGCCTTAACATGTTATATTGATAAAATAATTATCCCAAAACAATATAACAAATCCTGTTGTACCTCAAAATGAAGTAAAATAAATCATTTCATTGAAAATTCTATTTCTGGATTATCATCATCATCACTATATAGATACTCTTAATATTTTCTTTTTAACTACCATTTGTCTAGAACTTTCTGGTAGCTAGACATTGTCTGGACATGTTAATGTATCTAATGATTACAAGAAATCTGAAAGAAAGATATGTTATCCGGATTTTAGAAATGAAGAAGGTGATTAAAGTCCATGTCATACTGCTAGTGAATAGCAGAGCAACCCTTAAAACTTTGTTTTACCTGAATAGTCTCTGCTGTTTTGACCACGCCTCCTATATGATTTAACCATGTCAGAACAATGCCAATACCCCTGCCACCACTGTTAATTCATAAAAAGTCAATCAAAGAAGATTACTTGTTTAAAAATTTGATTGAATTCATCAAGCATTTTGGCATCCTATTAGACACTGCCCCAAAATGACCATAGTTCTTCATCCAGATGGTCAGGAGTCTACTATATATGGAGGTAAGGAAACTACATAAAACTGACATTTTAAAATTTCTTAGTGATAAGGGCAATTTGCACAGGTTTCATCAGCTGAAATAATATGGTACTAGTGTAACCTTGAGGCTATATCTAAATAGTAACAAAACTGAGAGATTTCAACTGACTGTAGTGTCAGGACAAACCAAGCAGCCAGGTACATCTAGAGAAAATATATGGCAACAGTAACCACCACTATGAACATTTTTCATGTTAGTATTGTTACATAGAATTTACCAATGAAGAAATTGGAATTTAGACTAAATAATATTCTAAATGCATGCAACTACAAGATGATGGACGAAGATTTAAACAAGGCTCTGTAGCTCAGTTCAGAATGGTTTATAGATTATATCACTTAATAGTATTTTTCCACAAATCATAGCTATACAGAAAAGCAGCAACTGTAAAGTCTGATTAAAAGTTAGAATGGAAATATATCTGGAAAAATACAACAATTCTTCTCTCTGCACACTCTTTTTAGTTGTACTGCTTTGTCAAGGAAATGAAATACCCAACAGTTAAAATAACTGCAGTACAGTGTATAAATACTTTTAGACTGAAATGTGTTCCAAAAAAGTATTTACAAATCCTAACTCTTAGTACCTGTAAAGATGACTTTATTTGGAAATGGAGACTTTTAAAGATATAATTAAGGATGAGATCATCCTGGTTAGGATAGAACCTAAATTCCAAGAGTGACGTCCTTTTAAGAGAACAGATAAGGATAACTGAGACACACAGATCGAAAGAAGAAAGTATTGTGAAGCAGAAGTAGAGACTAGTGATGCATTTACAAGCCAAGAATCCCAAGGATGGGCAGGCAGCCACCAGAAGCTAGGGGAGAGACATGGGACTAATTCTTTCTCAGACTTCCAGAAGGAAGTCACCCTATCGGCACCTTGATTTCAGTCTCTGGTTTCCAGAAGCGTGACAGAACATATTTTCATAGATGTATGCCACCATATTTGGAGTAATTTGTTATGGCAGATCTAAGGCACTTACACAGTAGCAGTTATAAGACCAGTGAATGAAAATTTCTCCAATATATTGTACTAAATTATGAATATTTAGGCAATCTGCATCATGGATTCAATTTTAGAGGATTTCTTGGATTTATCTGAATCATCAAAGTTGCGGCATTAATCAGTACTTCTTAAAGTTTCAAATTCTATTAATAATTGTATGGGGGGGAGATATGTTCTCCAGTTTGCAAGTATGTGTGTAGGAAGGTGTATATTTAAATTATTTAGAGGTACATGCAAAATATATAGAATATATATTGGCTGGTTGCTAATGGTCATGTTGCTTGTAGTACATTTGCTTTTATTCTTTCTGATATCTCTATAATACTCCAGGGTGCACATACATAAAAGGTATCTATTTCTTAACTTCTCTAAAATTTATCTTCTAAACGCTTTTGACAAATTATATAGTCAATGATAATAACCTAATTTTTAGATTATTGAACTTAGAAATATTTGAGTAATTTTTGACAGTTGTCTATGGATGTATTCCATTTTGTATGTAAGTATGCCTTTTTTGAATTAATTTAATGTACATAAAATTTCAAATTCTGAAAAAAATATGAGAAATTATACTTAAAATTTACTGCCTAAAACAATCAATGCTAAAAATTTTAAAATATGCTACTTTAATTTAACATAGTGTTATACTCATTAATAAACTATTTAAAGTTTGATTAAATGTCTGTACATACAGTAACGTGCACTGGTACAAAAAATCTGTATTATTTAAAAGTTATTATGCAGGGGCCAGGTGAGGACTCCAGAGGCTGAGGTAGGTGGAGCGTTGTGAGTTCGAGACCAGCTTGGGCTTCAAAGTGAGCAAGGTTGGCCCGAACTACCTAGTACGACCCTGCCTCAAAAAAAAAAAATAGGGCCAGGATTTTGGTTCAGTGGCCTAGACGCCTGCCTGGCAGGTGTGAGGTTGTGAGCTCGATCCCCAGTACCCCCCCAAAAAATGTTATTATGCAATGCAATTTCATATATAATGTGTTTCTTTGCAAACCATAGGATTTCCTATTTTTTAAAAACTATATCCAAAGATGTCCTTAGTAAATATTTTTTTTCTATAATTTACAACTAAAAGTGAGTCTCTTCATTTAGCTTTTCTTGATTAGTGGCATAGGATAGAATAAACTTTAAGAAATAGAGAAAATTAACGTTTAAAATGAGATAAAACAGTTACAACTTGCATCTATTTTAATTTTATATTATATGATAGGTCAGTAACATTTAAAAGGTAAGATAGAAATTATGGACTTATTTCTACTCTGCAGAGAGCCCATTATTACTCTAAGTATCTTAACAACTTTTATGACCAATAACAACCTTAGTAGTTATCCACTAAATACAGCTATGTCAGGTTATTGGACACAGCTGGAGGCAAGACGCCAGTTGTGGTGAAGCAATCAACAGTTCCCATATGCTCTTTCTCAAGAATGAATTCTATACAGAAATATCAATTGTAAGAGTACACTGCAACTTTGCACAGAGTCCAATAAATGACGTCCAAAGGAAGACTGCTCATTTCTCCAAAGGTATTCTTGTCCTCAAAGAACAGAGAGTAATAAACTTAACAAAAAACTCTAATCTCACTATGTTTTATCTAAATGCAATAATCATTAATAATAGATATCAAGAAATTTGGACTTAGCTTACATATTTTCTGGCCTCCAGGAAAATTTCCGTATTCAAAAATTTATATAAATCCTCATGTAGATGGTCTTAGTTTACTAAAATTTTAAATCTAAAGTTATGATTGGGTCAGTTTTACATGTCTATATCTGTTAATGTTAGTAACCATTTTGAAGATAACAATATGCAGTATTGCAACCATTGTCAAGTTTCTATCATTCTGTTTTATAAACCTGCAATGTTACTGTTGTGCATTTACTCTAGTCGTTTGTTTGTCTCTTTTGCTTGTTGTCTTTGTTATATATGTCTTTTTTTTCTTCTTAGCTTAAATAAAAAATAAATAAAAAAAAAATAAAATAAAGTTATAGAAGCATATGAGTTATAAAATACACTGAAGGTATGATGAAAGTAGAGTAAAATTTAAGTAAGTCATGTAATTTAGTGAGGTTACACACAACTTAAATAATGTAAATTTTTATAAAGTACACTAATATCTAAATTCAGTTTGAATAAGGTTAAATCAACAAAGATGCTAAAAGGTAGCATTTGTTATTATCAATAAAGGAAAAGACAGACCCTCAAGATAGTTAAAGGCAATATTTTCACCCTTTGTTCTTATAGACACATGTGTTATTTCATATGCCTGCTACAGAATGAGTACAAGGCATAGCATCAAAATATGAGCCTGTGACCAAGCAAATGCCTTTAGATATCACACGGATATGCATGCCACAAATTAAAGTTAATTATATCAGTTGTGAAGTAAATTCTGAATTCTTGCACTATTTTCTGCTCTGCATCCCCTGCAGGAAAAAAAACAGAAAACAAAACACAAAAAAGCAAATAGCTCCTCTTCCAAGTCCTCCTTTAGCCTTGTTTACTTTTGCCCTTCCAGATTTGAAATAGTTTCCATTACTGCTTCAGCTTTCTTTTGTAATTAGTGAAACTATCATTGACTATTTTTCACATGATATTAACAATATTAGGGATTAATATGTGTGAGTGTTGCTTTAAAGGTGACAAGAATGTCTTTAAGATGGTTGAGCAGCATATCCCAGGATATTTGTTACCTATATCCATGGTAATTTGAGGTTCTTTATACTTTGTGTTAACATAAAAACTTTAAATGAGCTTTAAGACCGAAAAAGACCCCAGTTGTGTTAATTGTATAAAGTGTAACAAACTAAAATATTGAATAAATACAGTCAAAATTTCATATTTTAGTCAGTCTTTCACCTTTAGTACGATTTTCTTTTATCCACAAATGACAGAACATTTGTGTTTTACTCAGTTACTGTTCTGTCACTTTATCAAGCTATTAATAAGAGAGCAGAAAAGAGACCTGGAGCATTTCTCACCACCCTGTTTATTAAGAGCAACTCAGGATCACATAAGGAAAGAATTCTATTTCCTATGCAAGCAGGTGGGTAGACAGGACTGTAAAAGGACAGCCTCAATGCACCAGTCCCTCTGACTTGGAGTACATCATTATAACAGATGATGTGGGCAGATAACCCACTGACATTTAGTGCAGTTGAACACAGCCAGAGCAGAATAAAACTTAATAGTGGTCAAGGTGGAGAGGAGGGATGAGTATTAATAAAATAAGTGTAGCACATCCTGAGGTTATTTTCTTCTCTAGGATAAAGCTGTATTATACAGAGAAAAGTCCTATAACTATATTCTAGTTACTAGAAGAGTTCATGCAGTGGGGGAAAATGTTCACCTTGATGAGTTTTTTAAACATGATTTTAAAAGTAAATTGTAATGTTTCCCTTATTGCCTGAGTGCTTGCTGTTAAGGAAAAAGACTAAAATTTCTTTGAAAGAATAATAGTCTCCTTAAAATATCTTAAACTTAAAAAAAATCTAAGTTCAAGATACTTAACAATTGTTTAAAATCTTTCTGCAAAGGAACTGATAAAGTATGAGTACAGGAGGTAGAGATTTGAATCAGAAAATAACCTCAAATTCTGAGTATATTATCGCTTCTTAATGCTATCAGAAGACACTATTTTGAGGAAGTTAAAGAATGACTCGGTATAATTATTGTGAAATACATATTGCTAAAGATTTGTAAAATACCCTTGATGTAAATCAATTAAAAAAAAATCTCAGGAATCATTCCATTATGAAGGATTTCAGTTTCAAACTTCCTATCCTAATCTTTCAATCTAGAAAAAGAGATTGGCCAAATAGACTCAGCATCTTAAGGTATGTAATTTCAGGGACTTGGCAGAATTTGATCATAGCTCGCTAATCTAAATTGAACTTGGTTAGTTGCAAAACATGTTCTCATAATCCCTGTCTAATCCTTCATCTTTTCCTGTGAAGGGTCAGATAATTTTGATTTTTCAAAAACTTTCTGTCTCCATTTTCAGATATTATTTCACTGCATATTGGCCTGTATCAAAAACCTTATAAAATACAAAATTTAGAGTTAATTTGTTCTTCCATGTTTCTCTTTCATTTCCTCTGATCAAGTCTCAAAATAAAGATAACTAACGAATGTGTTTAAAAATAAAAGGAACAGACTTAAAAGATATGCCTACTGATTAAACTATATGGAAGAAAAAGACTAAAGTGCACCAATTCCACCTGGAACTGAATATGATACTGCAGTTTAACTTAGCAAAGAGAAACTTCTCTCTTATTTTAGATAAAGCATGGAAAATTCTAAGGATTTAATAGGATAAGAAACAATGAGGACAGTTTTATACCCCAGCCTCAGAAAGCATTAATACCACCGAAGTGGGCAAAGTGATAGCATGTCTTGCTTTAAAACTTTAGCCAGTTGCATAAATACTGTGATTTGATATAGTGTAATGTAAAAATGACCCAAAAATGTCCATTTCTTGGCTTTGATATTTACTATTTTTCCTTAATCAATTCTCATACAATATTTGTATGGTTGTGACTGCACTCACAAATAAAAATCGTCAGATATCAGAATGATGCCACGGCATAGATGAGCGAAGATTTATTGATTAACTTGTACCTAATTGTTTCGGTACTCTTAAGTAGGGTTTCATTACATGTATCTTAGAGTAGCCATGTAAGAGACCTATAAATAAAATCAACACTAGTATGGTTAGAAATGACATTCACAAGGATTTCAGATTCTCACATTATTATTCCATTATTAGCATCTTTGTACTTCAAGGTTACTATTTTTTAAATGAAAGTATCTATTCAGAAAAAAATACCATCTCATAACTAATTCTGCATTGTGTTTTTTGTTTTAAATTCTTACCTAGATGATCTATTGTCCAGGAAGAATTTTGTGTGAAAGGCACAGGAATAAGTGGATAGAAAGCAACTGGGTAAGAGTGCAAAATACAAGGAAAAAGAATGAGGTAGTGGAAAATAGGTTAAAAGGACGACAGGTTAAAGGAATCATGTGCTGATGGAAGTGTTTGTGCATCTCATCTCAAAATCATACTTGTAATGCAATCAAGAGCAGTACACTCTTTTAATCACAAAAGAGACTTCACTCATTGTCTCAAGGAATAGAGATTTAGAGAGAGATCTTATTTTCCTGTCCTTTTATATGAATGAGGCACCTGTTCAAAATAAAACATGTTCTCAAACGATAGGACACTCAAATATAAAGTTTCCAATAAATGATAGCATTAGAAATATATCAAATACCATACAAGGGAATGCTGGGAATCAGGCATCATTTTATAGTGGAAGAAAAAGTTAAATCACTCACATAATGAGGAAATATTTTCCACAGCCAAAGCAGTGTTTTTGTTTTTTTTTTAAATAATCTAGGTTTTTGAAACATGCCAAGAAATTTAAAAAAAATTCCTTTATAATACTTGAATTTTCCTTTGAAAGAGCTTCAACTACTATTTATCAAAATAACATTTTTTGGATAAACATATCAGACATTGTTTTCATACTACAACACCATTTTACTTTCCTTTTTTAATCTGGTGAGTTTACAGATTCCAAAGACATGATGTTAAGCACTGTCATCCCCAAAGGATAAAATATAGACACTAATTCACTGTAAAAGTAATTATTTTCATAGAAAAATAGGAATTATCCTGAATCTATAAAATACATGCTTTAAAGAAAAGTTTTGAATAGTCCAACATGGTGGTGCACACATGTAATCCCAGCACTCAAGAAGCTGAGGCAGGAGGATGGCTGAAAGTGTAAGGTCAGTTTGGGGTACACAGTGAGTTCAAAGCCAGCCCAAACTACATAATGCTTGATATAATCAAGTAGAACTAAGTTGAGTACCAAAAGAGTGGAGTCTACACTTAATTGTTAGTATTATTTTTTAAGAGCCTTTTTAGTTCTGCTATGATTATTATTTTACTAAAAGAATATCTCCTTGCGAATATATAAAAATTCTTAGAGAAGTTAATTCCTGCTGTATGTGAAACATCGAATGGAGATTAGACAGATAACTAAATAACTAGGTAGCTAGATAGCTAGATAGGCCAAATAGGAAGTCTTCATTCTTAAAAAAAAAATATTTTGTCATCCACATTGGTAGGTATAGATTAGACTACTTCCCAAAACAAATATTTTGCATTAAAACATATTTGTGCAGAAACTGCATGTAACTCTAAGTTTTACTCCTAAAAGGTACCTAATTATTTATGAGAACTGGACATGGCCCTCCTCATTTCTGAACAACATCTTTCTTACCATACAGAAGAAGAAAAAGTTAAACTAGGTTTGAAAGCTTATTTTTGTACTTTATTGACTGAAACTTTCAAATTCAATACTAGTCAACATATTGGCCTGGGATAAGGTCAGCAGTTGATAATGGAATGTAAATCACCAAACCTGTCACCTTCATCAAAAAAGCCTTGCAATGAAAAGAAATGTCAGCTGAATTAAAGCTGAGTTTAGCCAGCTCCTAATCTCACTGAGAATTTGTAGCAGTGCACAGACTGGTATGAGTTGCACATGGTTCCTATACATTTTTCTTCCTGCCCAATCAAATGTTTAACCTTAAGTGCACCTCCAACTTTTACAATAATATAGCCATTAATAGTCTTTTACAGAAATTGAGAAGAGTAAAATTCATAGGTTCCAGAATTATACCCCTCAAGCAAGAAGTTGGCTGTACATTAAACAATTAAGACATTACAAGTTCAATTTATCCCACTGGGACACATACTAACCACGGGGATGTTTACTGGGACCATATCTTCAAGTTTAAAATTGGGTAAACTGGTCTGGATGAAACAAGCATATGTATGAGTTAATAAATGGAAATAAGTTACTTAAAGAGACAGCATGATATTTAGAGAAGGGCTAAATCATGGGGGTATACCACATCTATCCTATTAGGAATCTACTTTATGTAAAGGAAGAATAACATGTGTGAATATGAAAGATACTTCAAATATGAAAGTCCTGGATATTTAAAACAAACATATAGTTATTTGTACACATAAGCCTAACTGCTGACTACAAAAATGATCATTTTTATGCATTTCCTACTTGTAGAACTGACAGCTCAGAGAATCTGTATGTTCATTCTTTAGAATAGTTTTAAAATTATGTTTAAAAGAAAAAACACACCTTCACCTATTTTTTATTATGTAACTATGTTGTTTCAGTTACCTGTGATAGAATATTTTAAATATTAAATATTCATACAAGAAGGAAGAATGTGAATTAAGATTTTCCTTCTAAGTGAAGCTATCTATATAAGTGGATGACTCTTTGATTACTCAGGTGCTTCAAGGCATCCATTTGGTCAAAGCTAGATGCTTTTATAAATAATATTGGAGACCTACGAAATTTTGGATGCTGCAAAGTAAGGGCAATTCTATCACAAATGGGTGCAAATGATGTCACCATTGATTCATTTCACAAATTGTGACCTTAACGACAATGCATTTTCTTTCACCTTTATGAAACTGCTAGTGGAATAATTTTTGCCTCTCTCCATACACATATATACAAACACATACACCACATTTTTGTATATGTTACTTCATTTTAAAATGTCTCTTAGTGCTTGAGTCTGACTGATGTAAGATGTTATTTTGAACATGCCAAAGCATCTAAACGGCTCCAGTCTTTTCTTCTCAGCCCGCATTCCTTGATAAGTGGCACAGCTTCCCACTTATCAGTCACTCAAAGTGACTGTAGCTGTCAGTTGTGTACAAAGCGCAATCAGTTTGGAAGCGGAGACACCAGCATTTTTCTTCTCAGCTTGAAGCAAACACGTTTTGACTGCTAGTCATTCAATTTTAAAGCATCCTCAATTAGGGGCGGATGAAGATATAAAGAAAACACATCCTAAACACCTCCACCAGGCAACAGAAAAATTTTATTGTTATCTCTTGATTTACCTTAGGGCAGCCCCATCCCTCCTCTTTTTCTGGCTGCATGACACAGCCGCTCATGACAACACACCCTCTCTTCTGGAAAGACTGCAAAAATATACTAACACTCTGGAACAATTCCATTGGAGTCTGTTTATGTTTTCTTTTGCCCTCTCCCTCAAATCACCCCACAGAAAGTCAAATAAGTAACTTTCAAAATTAGAACACCTTTTAGACTCACTTTGCTTATTAGTAATCAACTTTTTATTTAGTGCAAAAATAAAATACAAATGAATAATGAGAAGCAAGACGAGAAAAAGCTGGCCAGAGAAAGGGATTATGGGAGGTAGAATATAAAATACAAAAGGTAAAGGAAATAATGAGTGTCTATATAAGATGATCCAACAAGCACATATGAATGTAGTTACTGACAAAGCCAGGACAAGGAAAACAGAAGTTCAAAGATAATGCAAAGTGTGTTCAAAACTTAATGGTGGATATAGGAGGAGAAAAATTTAAAACTATATAGTTTGGCAATAAACAGAGAAGACAAAAGAAAAGACCAAAAATACATATAGAAACCTGAGTGTGCGCGTATATATTACATGGAAATGTAAATTAATATAAATCTGTATTTCAATTTATCATATGATATTGAAAACTACTAGTTCATTAGTTTACTTTAAGTTACACATGTCTATTCTATAACAGTTTACCTCATCTAATGGTTTATTTAGGTTTAACAAGAGTATTAAATGTAAATCTTTTTAAAGAGACATATCTTTCATAAACACACTATCCTATTTTTTTAACATTTGTAAGAGAAGGTATAGTTATATACATATTATACAGAAAATGCATTTTCCTTTTTTGTATTTTCTCCATTTATAAAAGAACAATCTCTCATTTGCTTACTGGAGGAAGCAACATTAATTAATTACTCAAAATATCGTGCCTTATTTTTCAATTTGATGAGTCTCACCCAGTTTGATAAGTCTTATTTTCTAGAGGTAATCTAGATTAAATTGCTAATCATTACACTTAGAGAGACAGAGAGAGGGGGAGAGAGAGAGAGAGATGGAGAGAGAGAGGAAGAGAGAGGGAAAGAGGGGAGGAGAAAGAGAGAGAGAGAGAGAGAGAGAGAGAGAGAGAGAGAGAGAGAGAGAATCTTTTCAGCTCAAAGTACTCAACTGGCAGGGTCTCAGAATCATACACACAATACAAACTTTAGTCCTAATTTGTACAAAGTGGAGAAAATGTCCTAATTTGCCTGTAGTCCTACGATAATTATGAGAGATGATGTCTAAAAGTTCCAAGCACTTCCTTAGTGATAGTCTGCTCAGCATTATGGTACAAAATGATCATACTGATATTTTTTCAATACTTAGAATGCCAAGCTGAAATTTTATTGAGATAGAATGACAAGGAAAAGGTGGTATAAATTATATGCATAACTATTTCATGGTCTGGAAATCTTCACTAAGATTATCAACTGAAAAGTTTGTAAAATAGAATAAGGAGGAAACTGCTATTGGACTTACTGGTCTTTATCATAGGAGACTGAGACATCTTGATGTCTATAATCCTGATTGGGTTATAAATCATGCAGAGCACTGAAAGTGTTGGTTCTTTATTTTTTGATGTCTGTTGAGCATCTTTATTATTTCAATCTCTTAAAGAATAGAGAATTACTGACTTGCTGAGCATTTTGCACAGCTATATAATGGGTACTGTGTCTTACTCTACTTTTCATGAACGAATTCATTCAGTAAGTATTTCTAAATTATGAGATGTCAGGCAGGAACCATTATGTGTACTGGTTACAGTAATGAGCAAGACATATAAAATCTTTTACTCCACAGAAATTACTGTCACATGTGTGTTGTGGTAGTGAGAATATAGCAAAAAACAGGGAAATGTACTTGTTTATTTGGTAAGAAAAGCTGTTAAAGAGGTAGAATAAGAACTTACAGACTGCTTGGATTGGGTTGTTGGAGGCAGACTCCATGAAGAAAAAAGATTTGAATAAAGAGTCTGAGTTAAAGGATGGATTGACAAACAAGCGTTCTAGGCCATGAGAATGGCAAATATAAATGTCTGATGCTAGAATATCCTCACACGCTTCCATAAAACAACAGGGTGGCAGTGACTTGATCAAATAGGCTCTACGGATTAAGATAAGTACTACAAAATCATAGCAAATGAAATGGTTTTGAGCATGCTTATAAAACAGTCAGATTTAAAAGATCAGTTTGGCAGCTATTTGAAATCTATTTTCAGGATCATGGGAAGAACTAGGGTGACAAATGCCAAGGAGTTCACTTCAGTAGTTCAAATAGAAATGACAGTGACTTTCACTAGATTGTCAGCAGAAAATTCAGCAAGTTGATAGATTTTGAAGATAAAACCAATGACCAGTTAGTTGTGAGGTATGAGACAAGGAAAGGATTCAAGGTAGGTTCCTAGGTTTTTAGACACAGCAAATGACAAATGCTATCTAATTCAGAGATGAATAAATTAGGAAAGAATGAATTTGAGAATATTAATTAAAGGATATGTTTTGGAGGTCCCCATTAGGTATCCACTTTAATAGTCTGGGGAGGTATGTAGATATTTCACTTTGAAGTTTAG